>APFE030943277.1:0-107675 GCA_000404065.3 Pinus taeda | reverse complement strand
ATTAACAATCAACATCTGAAAGATAAAGTAAATTATAAGTTTGCATAGTATACACGGGTTTCCTTCTACATAGTTGCAGGTTTAATTAACTGAAGTAGCATATATCATTTGGATTTGAAAAAGGAATATTTCACTTGATAATACTGATTCACCCCCCCTCTTAGTATTATTTCCAACATACAGGCAAGATTTCCTCCATACCATACACCAATTGAAAGGGTGTGAATCTATTTGCATTTGTCACCAAGGTTCATTACGCCCACAAAGCTGAGTACACAATTAAATTATAATTCTATTTATGAACTCCTATCATACGTTGGAGCATTCCCTTAAGGATTTGGTTGATGGCGTCAACTTGTCCTTTAGCTTGCAGATAATAAGGAGTAGAACTATCATGTGAAAGTCCTAACTTGGCAGTCAATTCAGTCATCATATTGTTGCGAAAATGCAACCCATGATATGTAACTATAGCTTGTGGTACACCAAACCATGCAACCACATGGTTGAATAAAAAAAGAGTAGTCGTCTCACCGCTGTTATTTAATGTAGGCATGGCCTCGGTCCATTTCGTAAAATAGTCCACAACGATAATTATATACCCATGCCCCCCGACCGAGGTAGGGTTACATGTCATAAAATCAATGCCCCATTTTGAAAATGGTCCAACAACGATGATAGGATGCAATAGTACAGGTGGTAATTGTCTTTTGTGGTCAAAAATCTGGCATGCATGACAACTTCTGACATCAATGATGCAATGATTGAATATAGTTGGCTAGAAGTAACCAACATGGAGAATCTTCTGTGTGGTAGCATAACCAGATAAATGTCCACCTCAAGCACCAGAATGGCAATCATTCAAAACTTTCTCGACTTCCTCATGAGTGAGGCACCTTCGTAAAATCATATCGATACCACGATGATAAAGTGTGTCACCAATGATCAGATAATCTTTGGCTTGGTAACAAATACGTCAATGTTGCGAGTGAGAGGTATTGGGCTAGAAAGTTTGGGTCTGGAGATAGATCAATATATCTCCACACCATGGGTCAAATGATGAAATAAGAAATAGATACTCATCCGGAATTGATGGTTTCATTGTTGAATCGATATCGGTTGAGGCTTTGGTCTGCGAAACCAGAGATTTTGGGTTCGATCCCCAGTATGGTCACCAATTTGTTACATGGAATTTGCATCTACAGATAAACACATCTTCCCTAGGTAGGTGACTACACCTAGAACAACAGAATGAAAGTATTTTAACCTTTTCTTATAGAAGATAGTTGATATGGAGGAACTTACTTGTTGCTTTTCGCTTCCTAAATCTCGTTTGAATCGCTCCCGTCACTCCCACTTGAACTAAATCTGCTCAAAAGGTACCTGCATCAAGAGAAACAGAAACAAGAAATGATCAAATCATACATGAACTATCAACTATAAAACAATGGAATAAAATACATTGAAACACATAATAAGCACAGATATGAACAATCCTATGAGAAAAGGAATAAGCTCTTTATTAATGTAGAAGGAAGAGTATCACCCAATACAGTTTGATTCTGTGCTACTCCTCGAGCTTTAGTTCAACCCTCGCTACATCAAAAGCTCAACACTCTAGCAGCATAACATTTCTTAACATAAACTCAATCCTCAAACCATGAGAATTTCCTTACAAACTTCAGATTCTAGCCCCTTGATCACTATGATGAGTAACCAGTTTATAGGAAATGGAGGTGGTTTTGTCATGAATGAGGGTATGAATGGATTTCCAATCTCGGAGTTAGTTTCCATGGAGCAAGGGATGAGAGGATAGGAGGTTAATGGATCCTTAGCCTATCCAATTTCGATCTCATAGGAGGGGATAAGAGATGGGAACCTTCTAGAGTCGTCTAGAATGAAGGAATATTCCCATAACCTTATGCAAATTTCACTCAATCTTGCCTAGTGCAGGCAGAAGAGGGCCTAAGTGCACTGTGGTGTAGGCCACAGTGGGCCTGCCTACTCTACAGTGCACTGTCTCAAGGCTTGAGCTACGCTGGTGTCCCAAGGAGGCATTTCAGGAAGGCTTCAGGCCATGAAACTTACATAGAAGGAGGCATTCAATGAGTTGACTTCTCTAGGGCATGTAACAACTGAATTAGGGTTTGATGAGCCCTAAAAGTATTGATATGAATGTCAAGATTTATGTGCCCAAATAGACCTATAACCATTGTTCTGGGTGACAGTCGATCGATTCGATGGCTGGGTGATGGTCTGGTTGACAGAGGGGATTCTGGTCATCAGAACTTCAACAAAATGACTAAGTGTGTGAACGAGTGAAGGGTGCAGCCATGATCTTACAAACACACACCCTCATGACTTGACGATGAGATGACTCAAACCAACCAAACACACATGTTCAACATGATTGACTGACGGTGCAAGTGACAAGCGCGACACTCATGATTGATCGTTGATCGACTGTGATGATGCTTACGCAACAGTGAATGTGACTCCGTGTGTGAGTGTGATGGATGTTTTCAGTGTGAACATAACATGTACACATGAAGTGAAGACCTTGAGCATGACCAAAACATGGTCGCAAGCAAGACATTGACATCAACATGAAAAAACTTGGGTGGAATGAACAAACAAGTTGGGTGCAAAGGCTCACACGAGCTCATGGAGTGAACTCGAGTGTATGCAGCCATCAAGTGAAACTCTCAAGGGAGGCTCCTAATTTGGGTGCAAGCCAAAATTTTTGAGGGTGGATGTAGCCGCTACAACACTTTGGTCACACATTTGGCTCACACTTAGGAGATTTGTTTTAGGCCATCCATATATAATACACTTTGAGCCTTGGTCTTATCATCCAAGCTAACAATTCCTCTTATTTTTATTTGTGTTGGTGCATTGTTCCCAAATGTAACACTTCCTCTTTTATCTTTCCTTATAAAGAGAAATTTACCTTTGCCTCAAATCATGTGATTTGAGCACCCACTATATTCATATAATTTCCTTTCTTGATTGTGGTCATATTGTGCAAATATACACTCTTTAGACATTTGTTATGTATGTTTCCATCTCTTTGTGATTTATTGATGTAAAGATTGCTTAGAAATGTTGTTTCCTAGGGGGGTTAAATAATATACTTCTACATTCACTAGCCTTGTCTCCAAAATTGTTATAGTTAAAGCATTTAATCTAATTCCTAAGGGGAGAAAATGTTTTTTTCTTTCTAGAATAAGAATTCCTAGATATAGAATTTGGAAAGTAAATGGATCTAACATCTTCATTTATGTTAAACTTATTGGATTTAAAATTAATATCCTTATGCCCAAAGCTATGACATCAATACAAATTTCCATAAAACAAATTTGAGTACCTAAAGTTGTACTGTCATTTCGGAAGAGTGGATTTTTTGTATCTTTATTGTCGTTCTTATTGATGAACTGATCTACGTTGAGGATTATTCATGGATTTGATAGGTTCAACACTTTTATGGTTCTTTCTTTTGTTAGTACCTCCTTTTTCTTTGTTTTCCTTTCCTTTGAGTGCATCTACATAGCTTAAAGGAGATTTATTTCTTGATGACCTACTGCTTGGCTCACTATTTGACCTATCATGAGTATCTTTATAACCCATACCCATTTTAATTGCTAGAAATATTTGGACGTCGAAGATGTCATTTAGAGTCTCTAATCCTTTGACAAAATTGAGATGCATATCCATCTTAGATTTTTATTTCTCTAGGTATACCCTTAAAGAAACAACCTATGCTTCTTGATTTTTATAGTTCTTCTCTGATTCTATCAATTAATTTGTGAGAATTTCCTCTCTTCTCTTTGCCTCTTCAAGTTGAGTTTTCAAAGAGACAATATCTTCTTCATATGCATTTTAGTCTCTCTTTTCCTACTTCTTGGATAATTCCTGCTTAAGAGATGCATTCTCATCTTTTAGTTTATTATGACTATTTTATTTATCTTTAAACTATTATAGAATACTTTATTTAATTTGATTTGTTTCTTCTAATTGCACCTTTTGAATATTAAAGGTTTCTTCATTAGAATTTTAATTACCTTGTTTTTCTCTCAACAATTGTTCCTTCAATTGTATGTTCTTCCTCTTGGCATTATTTAGCTCATTCATAGCAGTAATAAGCTTTGCATCAAGATCAACTACTCTTTCAACTTATTCCTCTATGTCATAATTGTCTTTGTATTTAAATTCAAAATTTAAGGCCATGAGTAAGCATTCATCATGTTCTTCATCAAATGATTGTTTGTTGATTCCTTCAAATGAACTATGTATTCTTTAGAATAGAAACTCTTCTTTCTCCAAGTCTCTAGGTTTTGGTATTCATGATACTTACTTCCATTCTTTTGATCTTTATCTTTTTCTTGCTTCTCAGCTTTAGTGTAAGGGAATTTTGAATCAAAGTGACCAATTCTACCATAATCAAAGCATTTGAGGGGAAACTACTTTCTAGAACCTCTCTTTAACTTCCTCCAAAATTGATCCTTGCCCTAATGTGATGCATAATTGTAGCAATATTGATGTTCTTTAGACTTATTTGAAGTTTTGAAGGAAACATCTTTTGGTTCTGACTTCTCTTTTCCAATCAATGAGAATTCCATGAAGTTTCTCCATAAAGAGAGTAGATATATCATGCATCTATTCAATGGTATATATCTTGGAATTACATCTCATAGGAAGAGATATCAATACTTTCTAAACAACTACATCTTATTCAAGTTTGTCATTAAGGTCTCTAATCTTGTTAGCTACTTCATCGACTCTGACAAAGTATTATGTAATACTTTCGTTCTCATTCATATTTAAACCTTCAAATCTCATTCTATGATTTTGAAGTTTGGTTTTCTTGACTTTGGCATCTCTTTATTTGTTCTTAAATTTATCCTATACCTTCTTATCAGATTTGCATTGCATTACTTTGACTAGTTAAAACTAGTTAAGACCAAACAAGATTGAATTTCTATCCTTTGAATTTTTTGAATAGGCTCTTCTTTCATCTAGATATATTGGAGGAGCAGTTGGAATTGTGTATCCAACTTCAACATATGCCCAAACATCAACACCAAGGGGAATTACTTATGCCTCCATTTTTATTTTCTAGAATACACAATTGGTTCCTTCAAAGGTTGTTGCTCTCTTTGAAAATTGTCCATCTTGTTTGGCCATGATTCCCTGTAGATATACCTTCTAGTGGTTACATGTTTCCTGAAGGAACCTATTGTGATACCAATTGTTGGGAATCAAAGAATACCAAGAGGAGGGTTAATTAATATTACACAATTTTTTTAACACTTATTTACTCAATTAATCAATCAAATGCAATCAATCAACACAATAAGGCACCATTTGCAGAAAATATAGAACATAATAAATAACGTGAAAACAATATGGCAGAGAACGACAAATTTTATTTTGATTATTGTGTAAATTCATGCCCCAACCTCAATTTACAACAATTTTTTTGAGCACCAGCTCATAGGAGGCACCAACCGTCTCATAACTGCAAGCCCCAACTTGTTAGAAACACCAACCTTTGATAGGAAACAACCTAGAACAACCAACTAGATCTACATTTCGTTCATTTTCAAACTAAGATGCATGACCTTTAAAGTATTCTTCAAAAATTATTTGAGTTTTCGAACTCCTCACTATCTTCAGCGACAAATCACGGTTGTCTTCAATTCTTTGAAGAAACAAAATTTTGTAGATACAGGCCTTCAGTATTTGTTCCCCTCCTCCTCATATTCATCCGACAAAGTGTTCTATTTTTCCTCAATAACACTTCCCTCAATCCATCTTTACATCATCTATTAACTCTATTTTTATGCATGTAACAAATCTTCTTCTTATCAACAACAACTCTCTCCTTCTTCCGCATTAGATCTCACTACATCATATTGACATATCTTTCTATTTATATGTTTCTCCTCTATTTTCATCCTTTTTTGTCTTTTAGTTACCAAATGAAATTTGGCACTTGAACACCATACCTTCTTAGATCTTTGATGGTCGACATATTTTATCACTCATATGACCATACGTTGGAACCATATCTTTAGGCATTTGGGCGCTTAACATAGAGAAAATTGTCAAGTTGTTAAATGGTGGAATCCTTGAATGTCGCTTAGGGAAATTTTAATGATGGAAGTTTATCTTCAAGTTTAGAAACCTTGGTGAATTTTACTAGTCCCTAATATGCAATTTGTAAAATATTTGACAATATTTTTGTAAAAATATTTATATTTCTAATGATTTTATATTAGTTCATATAAAAAAATTAAGGTAAAATAATTTATACTACAAAATTTGGGCACATGATTTTTAGGAGATGAAAATTTGAAAATATTTGTTTTGGAAAAAGCATGGAAAATTAGACCATATGTGAACATTAATCCCTAAAATTTTCTCTCAAGGTGCTCCAAGGATTTTATTTAACTTGAGATAGAACAAGAGCTGAAAGGACATCATAGGCCCGCCTTGCCTACTTGACAATTAATGAAAGGGGCATGGGGTCTAGGATTTTTCATATGCAGACAGATCCACCTTAGTGCCACATACATTTTAAGGGTTCATTGGACTACTACTTGGGATGCACCTATTGCCACTGGTCTTCTTATCCCTATGGACACTTGTACATCAGATCCCTGGCATGAGTCTCAAACCTTGACCAACTCACTTGTCATGTCACTACCATCCTTTTTCGATGTCATCTCATCATGTGGCATATGATCTAGGTGGTGTCATGTGTCACATGAAAACATGTTGCTTGGCCACCCAAGAGGATTGATTCTACTTTTAATGTGTTATGTTGATTGTGTGCCTCATTTCCATGTCATCTACTCAAAACCATCACCTTTATGACACATCCTCATCGTCCTCGGTCCCTGGGCCATTTCAGAAATTGAAATTCATAAACACTCGAGGCCACAGTACCAAGGATTAAGGCTAATCCTTGATTATGAAAGATTAATCATGGCTGAGGATTAAGGATAATCCCTACTTATGGAAACTTAAGAATGATCAAGGATTCACCTTTCACGGCCAAAAATTTTGCCGCATCAACTAGCCACCTTTGCTTCCAACTCATCTATGTCAACCCATCTAGTCTTGCCACCTGTCCTAGTATTTCATCATCAACCAATCACTTTGCTACGTATCACTATCACCATATCAATAACCTTGTAAACAAGTCATGCTCTTCTACCTATGACTATCGCCAACTTACTCATCATGTTCCTTGGGTTCCTGATCGAATTCTCTTAACCATCCTCACAAACCATTCAGGGTTGCAGTTTCACATATTTAGACAAATCCCTAATTACCTTTGTGTAACCCTCAATTAGAATAATCACTGGGTGATTCAATGAAATACATTATCGGGGAATTTCACGAGTAACACTTGTTATGCATTCAAAAGGGGCTAGATGCTTGATGAATTGATGTTTCTCTCACTGGAACCATGAACCTTAGAACTGTCTCAACTTCAAAGCATGATAAACCCTTATTCCTTAGGATTTGTGCCAAGTGCCATATATAATTGGAAAGGTCTTGAAGAGGACTATCCAACCAAGGACTTTGCAACATATTTTGAACCTCTTCCTAAACTTGACATCCACAACAAGGGTTGACATCAATGACAATCACTTGGAAAACCACTGCCAAATTGATCAACAACCAACTTTTCTAATAAAGGTTTGGAACCTTGCCCATATTTAGTTATGGTACTAGATGTGTACCTCATTTTGGGAAAGTTATTTCTTGTTAAACATTCATGTAAACAAAAAATTGATAATCTATGAGATTTGCTCAATTAAATATATGATACACATAAATACAATTATTAATGACCCTTGATTTTCATCTACCAAGGGGTCTCTTTGAATTCAATGACTATTGGAATTCCTCCACACTAACCTTAATGAATTAGGTTTCCAACATCGCCCGCCCACCCCCCCCCCCCCCTCTCCCCCCCCCCCCCTCCCTTAATCTAAAGGGGTTTGTGTGAGTCCAAGAAGAGAGTTGAAATATAAATGTGTATGGTAGCTAATGGCTAGATGTCATATTTGAAATGGTGGTTTAAGGAAGACTACAAACCAAATATGATAGAAGAATTTGAAGTCTTCTACTAATTGTGATTTAAGGTTGACCACCAACTCTAGAAATAGGCTCGGCGTACTTCATGGAATAATTCCAAATATGGCTAGAAGCTGAAGTATTTTGTGAAGTGAAACAACTCCATGATGACAGTTTAAGATGGCCATAAACTGATGAAGTGGGATGCAGAAGCCAAAGTATTTTGTAAGTGGTAGTTTATGGCTGGCCACCAACCAAGTAATGCTCATAGAACATGAATTTGTCTTTGGCTCTAGGCTTTGGTAGCTAGCTCTAGTTCAAGTTGTGGCTTAGACTCACTTGATATATCTATCAAGCTAGTAGTTGATCATTAGTGTTGGGCCCCTCATTTATTTATCAATTTTGAGAAGAAAGCCATCAGAAGAAGAAGAAAGTGGGAAGCAGAAAAATGATAACTAGACCAAGTGGTTATCTTGGAAATTGTTAAGCAAGCATGAAAGAAATATTGATATTATCAAGCGAATGTGATTAAATTGGTATGGAGATAATTTTAACAATGTCACGGGAGTTTGATTGATCCCGTCAAAGCATGAGAGTTAATATTGACAGTATAAAGGGATCGAATTGGTTGACAACATCAACAAGCCAAGGATATAAAAGAATATCTAAGGTGAGTTGTTCAATGACAAAACATAAAGAAAAGGGTGGAAATTTTGTTGGAATTTATACTCATGTTTTCCTATACTTGTAATTGAGGTTTTGTAGGAGTGATGCATCAAAGATATAGATGTAATCCTATGGATCTATGATTATAAGCTCTATTTGGCCTAGTATTAATAAAATGAAATCAGTTGTAGGGATATCTATTGTATAATGCTTTTGATGCATGTATGATTATCCTTCTACTTAAAAAAATTTAAATTATGTTTAAGTTCTTGTGTAATGACTCTTTGATTCGCTTTGTAATGGTTGTTATTATATATAAATGGTAAATGCATTCACTCACTTTCAAAAACCCATCAATACTCTTATGTTTTGGTAGCACTTTAGAAGAAAGATTCTTCCCTTGTTGAGGATTGAAAATTCCAGCAAAAGCTAGACTACAACGAAACTATTTTGTTAGCCCTAAAGTATAACCTTGGTCTCTATAATATTTTTCGTCAACAAATGGTTCCATTGTTGAGACCTGAATATTTAACTGTTGTTTTCTGATAATTCTAAGTAGGATCTTGAAGAGAAGTATTTAGACATGGTGGGAGGAGAAGTGCAACTCTTTCATTATTCAGTAAGCATAGTTATGAAAATTAACCTTGACTGGCTTTGTGAAGATATATTTTTCTATAAGCTTGCCAATGATTAGTACAAGAAATTTTGGGCTAAGTTCCCTGAGCATTTATATTAGTGTTTGTGAAGGTTTCAAGATTCTTTAAGATATCAAATTTCTGGTTGAATATCTCACAACAAGACTACATTAGATCTAGATACATTACACCATCTAAACCATGAGCTTACTAGAGATGTTGGCTTTTGGGTGCAAGCTACCTTGGAGGGATGCATTATTGAGTTTGTTGTAGAAATCCATTAGTACTTTTGAAAAGAAAAAGTAGTTTTCAAGTTTGGCCTAAGAGGGAGGATGTTGAAAGAAATCCATTTGTAGATCAAGATCTTATTGGTGGAATAAATATTGTTACCCTTCCCTTCAACTAATATGGAAACTTAAAAACCTCGTGCTTTGGGGGGGGGGGGGGGGGGGGGCGTGGATCTTAGGGGAGACCAATGACCTGTTGTAGAATATAAGAAAGATTTGTCAATGAAGGGGAAGAAATATGGAATATAAGAGATTTTAGGGTAGTGGGAAGGGCTCATATATCTGAGGAATGGAGGGATATAAAGACAAGATATATTTGAAGGAGAATACGAGAGTTGAAGTAAATAGATGAAGTGTTGGATAGCCTAAAGTTGTGAAAGAAAGGATTGAGAGGAGATGAGAGTTCTAGTAAAGGAAAGGAAGCTAGAGAAGGTGATTTCGAAGAGTAGAGTCGAGGTGATGATATCCAACAAGAATCAAATGATTCCAAGACACCAGACCCAAATATCATGGTAACTGATGTCAATACCCCCGTAAATGAAGACATGCATTTTGTAATGTGAAGGTTATTTCAAGAATATATTTCTTCCCCTGATGTTAATGTTCCACAAACAACAACACGATTTGTTCCCCTCCATCCCTCCCCCCCGTTGTGCTTCATCAAAATCCAATAAGGTTTTTTTCTAAGATTTTTAAGATTTTAAATTTTCATAAATTAGATACAATTGGCAGTTCTTCTAGTAGTAGTTAGAAGAATTTGGGGAATATTTCTCAACCTTATTTGAGAAGCTTTGTTCTTTTTTTCCTAGTTCTACTCCAATGGATGGTGATGTAGCAGATTCTTTCACCACATATCCTAAATTTTGGGGATGTGGAGATGAGGATGTTGAACATAATTGGTATTTATTTGAAGCCATATGGATGTCTAGAGCAACCCAAGATGCAACTAAGTTAGTTGAATTCCATACTAAGTTTAGGGAAGATCCCTTACATGGTACATGAAGTTTACACCAACCATTCAAAATTTTACTATGGATATACTAAGGGAGGAGTTTATTAAGGAATTCAAACTACCTCAGAATGGGAAACATGGTTTAATTGAGTTGCGAGATATTAAGAAAAAGGAAGGATAATTTGCATGGGAGTGCATTTAGAGGTTCAAATATGGTGTGGGAAAATTAACTCATCCCATCCATCCAGATCATAAAAAACAAAGATTTATTAAGGCTTTATTTTTGTTAGCAATAATACCATTTACACATTAGAATATTAAATCCTTAGGAGAAGCCTTAGAGAAAGCAATGAAAATTGAGACCATGTCAGGATATCTTGGTCACTTCAAACCAATCTCTACCTCTAGTGATCTTGCTTTGATTTATCTGTAGAATCAAATTATTGTTCTAACTAAGAAGTTGAAGGAAATAAATAATGAAAACCTAGCCATCCTTAGGTTTGGTGCATAGTTTTCTACATTGAGAAACATCATGTTACAAAGCATCTAAGGTTGTGGGTTGTGGGGCCTTCCAATGTTCTTCTAGGACCCCCTCCTCCACAGAAAGGGACTTCAGGAGGAGGTGTGCAAGTATCATCAACTATTACTTTTTAGGGACATACTCAATATAAAGATTTTCCAAACCAACAAGGTATTTCTTTCAATCAATATTTTGAATTTTTTCCTCCTTATGGGATTCATCTCAATTATGTCCTATATTTCAAAATTATTCCAATTTCCTAATTCCATTTTTTGGAGTTTTTTGGATCTCCTACACATAGTACCGACCAATGCAGATCTTTGGATGCTCTAGCTAATTAGTTGGTATGTTCTTCCTTCTGAGTGAATGAATCCACTCGTGGAAGAGGAGGTGAATGCTATAGAGGAGGAATAAATTGTTGAAGAGGGTCAATTATATGCTACAATTTTGATGAACATGGATATGTAGCTAGGGCTTGTATATTTCCAAAAAGGCCATCGTGTTCACATTGTCGTGTTAATGCCCATGAAAAAGAGGATTTTCCTAAGTTGATTGCTTGATTGGAGGAGCAAAATCAATAAAGACGAGCTAATCTGAATTAGGAAACCAGAACAAGAACATGAATTGAACATTAATGTTATTACCCAAGGAGGCATTGAGATTTGTGTTGACAAGGGTCCTTCTGAACAACCTATCTTCCAGAAAGATAAACCCTCATAAGAATAATATGGGCCTATTCAATAGAGGAGGAACTACAAATATGTTGTTGATATCTTTAGAGGACTAGATTCTTATTCTTCTGGTCCTAGGGTTACGAAACAAGAGAATGAATGAACTTTATTACTTGACAACAGACCATCACCTACTCAGTTTTCTTCATAATATTCACAATTCACTGCAATGTGGTTTTAGTTGTTCCTTGATATTATGTGGTTTCAGAAACTCTCTAATCATTTGTGGAAAAAGTTAAAGGGCATATTGAGAGATGAAGAGTTGTTTGAAAGCCCTATTTCTTCAAACTTTCCAGAATGTCGTAGTCGAATGGACAAGCGCAATAAAAAGAGAACTATTAAAGAGTTTAGGATTGATGCTCAAATTGCAAGATATCAGATGAAAGAAACCATGCTAGATCTTTGATCTTATGAAAATATTTTTCCTAAGAACACCTAGGAGATGATTGGATAGCCTAAGTTAGTGTTCTCTCCAACTCAACTCCAAATGGAAAATATATACTGCATCTTTCCTATTGGTCACTTGGAAGATGTAGAAGTGGATGTTATGGGTGTAAAATATTATGCATACTTTGAAGTTATTGAAATCATTGGAGATAAATATCCATATCTTTCTCAATTAGGATTTGATTGGGATTTTGAAAACTATGCCCTTTTTTACTTGAAGAGGGAGGCTATGAATTTTTTAGTTGATGGAGTAATATTTATTCAACCCCTAGATCCTTATTAATATCCCAGGTACATAGAACTTGTTGATGATGAAGAAGACTCCAATGTTCTTGACCAGTTGTATCAATTGAAAACTGGAAAAAGGGAATATTATATCAACCCTACAACTTATGGGTTTATCAGTTGGTGAAGCTTCTAGAGCATAGAAATATGTTCTAATGTTGTGTTAGAAGAATGGAAACAAGGATATCATGAATTATATTCCAGAAAGTACACAACTATCGGATATGCTCGATGGATTAGAACGGAGGTAAGAAATTATACTATTTTTGATGATCTTGTTCCTAAATATATTTAACTTAATATTGTGGAGGAACAAATACTACCTTTAATGGATGTTACATTACAAGCTACTCCTACTTGGTGGTGGGTAACCCATCGCAACAATCTTTCATCTTGGGAAATGGCTAAGTTTATTCTTCTATGAACTAGAGAAAGGGTCAAGTTCTATTTCTTTTTTTCAAGGACACACCAATCTTGGAAAACATATTCAAGCATGTGTTACAGTTTGGAAAAAAATAGATTACCTGGTGAATTATAGGTGCATCAATTTGTTCATATTCTAGGAGTTATCCCCAAGACTTGGTTTTTGAAGGAGGAGAGTAAAAGATAAACCTCTAGCTGGGATGAGATGACTTCTCAATTTTATATTGATTTCAATTTCTCAAATGAATATTCTCATATTGTAAAATCCTTGAAAGCAGTCAAGCGAGTTATGTTTCCTACTAGAAAGCCCCTTGAAGAATTCTTTGATAATATAGGTTGCAAAACTTTATTTGATTTGGGTTTTCAGGTGGTTTTCGCTTGCAAAAAAAATAATAAGGATCCAAATGATGATGATTTGGAAGGACTGGGACATATTTCTTTTAAATAGTCTGAACGAGAAAAAAGCATCAAAGATGATCCTCCTCAAGATGCTCGTCATCTACAAGCCCTCGAGTTGTGAAAATTCAATATTGATTCTGACGAGAAGCCTAAACTGGTGTCCATAGAAGATTATTGATATGAGCAAACAATTAAGAAGATATTTGATCTTCTCAAGGAGTAGGAAGAATTATTCCCTGCATCTCTTTCAGATTTGAAAGGAATCAAAGGATATCTAGGGGAAATGAAGATAATTTTGAATCAAGATGTGCATATAATGAAGCATCATCCATATCATTTGAACCCTAGAGTCAAGGAAAAAGTCAAGAAGGATATTGACAATATGCTGGAAGCATGACATATTCTCCTAGTAGATGAGGTTGATTGGATAAGTCCTATAGTTGTCTAGGACATGAAGGATTTTGATGAGTTCAGGGTTTGTGTAGATTATCATAGCTTAAATAATGCATGTGTTCATAATCCCTTCCCTACTCTTTTTAGTGATGAGGTCTTGGAAAATGTTGCAAGACAAGACGCTTATTCTTTTTTTAGATGGTTTTTTAGGGTATCATTGGGTTTGAATTGTAAAAGGAAAGAAGAAGACCACTTTTATTATAGAATAGGGATCCTATGCATACTACATTGTGTCATTTGGACTCAAGAATGCTCCTGTAGTCTTCTCTAGGATTGTCATTGCAATATTTTGAGAATACATAAGTAAGTTTCTGGAAGTCCATATGGATGATTGACCTATCTATGGTTGATTTAAGAAGCATGCAATATTTCTTAGGGTAACATTTGATCAATGTAGACAGTTGCAAATTTATCTTAATATAAAGAAGTTTAGTTTTTGTGTGCCATTTAGGAATTTGTTGGGACATATTGTTTGTAAAGCTAGTGTATTAGTTTATCCAGCTAAAATCACTATAATTCTTAACACGACACCTCCAACAATCATTAATTTAATCATATATACTCTAGGACATACAAGTTATAACCACAAGTTCATAAACAACTATGCTTCTATCACTGCTCCACTTGAAAAACTTCTAATGAAGTATAAACCTTTTTTATGGAATCCTCACTGTGATGTTGCATTCAACATTTTAAAGAGAAATTGGAAAGTGATCCTATCATATTTTATCATGATTGGAGTAAGGAGTTTCATGTGCATATTGATGCTTCTGGAGTTGCACTTGGTGTTGTTCTTACACAAGCAGGAGAACGGAACTTGGACCATCCAATATATTTTTCTAGTAGAAATTTATCTATTTTGGAGCACAATTATACTACAACTAAGTGAGAAGCTTTACCGATGGAGTATTCTCTTCAGAAGTTCTACCACTTTTTTCTATGAGGCCATTTTAATTTTTTAGATCACTCAAACTTGAAGTATCTAGTTAATAAGAATGTTTTGGAGGGAAGAATTTGTCATTGGTTATTGTTGTTTCAAGAATTATCTTTTGAGGTCATTGTCAAACCAGGGGAATCTAATGTGGGACCTTATCATCTTTCACACTTGGAGTCAAGAGAATAAAGAGGTTCTATTGGTGATCAACTTCTAGATGCTGATTTATTTTGAATTGAATTTGTTCCTGATTACTTAGAATATATTGCACTCTTTTTGACTACTGGTACTTTCCCTTGTTGGAAAATTAGGAGACTTATGTAATTCTATTATTTTCCATAACTTGATAATTGCTTGTGATTTATGTTGGCCTTTTATTACTTTATTAGATCTTTGTTCATCAAGAAATTACCAAAAAAATGAAGATCACAACAAGACAAAGTACATAAGGTACAAGCTCCAAGCCAGAGAAAAACCCCTCCAAGGGGAAAAACCAAAAAATGATTCTCTTATTCTTTAGAATTTTCTTACAAAGAGACTTCCAAGACCCAAATACCAAAGCCAACAACCCTACCAAGTACCAAGTTATCCACCAACAATATCTCCTTCAAGGTAGATTTCAGAACTTCGATACTACTACTATGATGCTACAAGATCGACCTCCTACAACCACTTCACAAAATTTCGGCCCCTACATCAAAACTTTGGCCCCACTGCAACTAGCAGCTTCACAAACCCTAGAGTGAAACAAGAGAAGATGAACTTAGAAAATTGTTTTGGTTTTTTTTCTTCCTCTTCATCCCTATAGCTACTCTCTTTCTTATTTTCTATTTCGTATCTAACTTGTGCTTAATGTATTTTCAAATGAGTCAAGCTCCTCTCCTTTATATATCCTTTCTTGAGGGTCTAATTCCCTCCCTTAAGGCGGACTTGATTTTCTCCTTGGGCCGACTTGGTCTTGGGATTATAAGTGGTTTTTTCTTGAAAAAATAAATAGTTTTCTTTATTACAAAGAGTCCAAATGGGACTATGACCCATGACCAATAATATTCTTTATCCTAGAAAGACCTAGAAAGACCTAGAAAACCTAAAAGAATGAATAACATGTTTTTGACTCAAACTTGAGTATGGAACCCATACTCCAAAGGTAAAATATAATTTCTCTTTCTTTATTTTTATTTATTTATAAAAAATATACAATGTTATGATTTTAATTAGGTCATTATGAAGATCGAACCTAGTTACAATTTTCAACACTCCCTCTTAACTAGCTAGGTATTCATAATCCCATTATATGGTAAAAGGGATCTCAATATTGAAGCATTCTCATAAGAAAGTTAGATTAATAAGCCATATTTTGTTCAAGCATATTTATCATAACCAACACCATCCTCGAAGGCCTTAACTAGAAAAGCTCACCCTTAATGAAGAGAAATATGCTAGGAGTATTTACATGAGTTGCCACACTGCCTATAAGATAACCCATTTGTATGTTCACCGGGTATGTCCTTTTAGGACTATTCTTATCTTATATTTACAAACCTAAATCCTCAATGAATATCATTACTCTTCGACTCTTCTTATATTAGGTTCCCTACCTCATCTTCAAAGACTATCGGTCAACAACTTCTTTCCCTAGATTCTACAATCCATAAGAAGTCTCAATCTAATATGCTTATCCAATCCTCCATAATCCATTCTTTCTTTATGACCTTCACTAGGACTTATGGTTGTTAGTCCAAGTCTAGTGCATGACCCATAAAGACAAGAACTATCCAACATCATTTCCTCTCAATTAGGGAAGAGATGTCCACCAAACCAAGCTTACCTCTCGGGTATGCAAGCTTCTTGTTTGGTAATGCTTTAGTCAATATGTTTGCTACCTATTCATATGTAGGTAGATAGTGAATCTCCACAACCCCATTCCATTCTAGGATTCTAACATGGTGGTATGTATTATTTATATGCTCTTTACTAAAATGAAACATCGATTCTTCTGTCAATCTTATGCAACTTTCATTATCAGAATGTATCCATGTAGGTTTTAGTGGTCCTTCAAACAAGTTTGATAATAACTTCCTAAGCCAAACTTCTTCCCAAAAGTCCTTGCTTGCAACAATGTATTTAGCTTCAACACTACTAAATGCAACTATATCCTACTTTCTGCTCATCCAAGACACCATGGAATACCCTAGGCTGAAGCATCCACCTTTTGTGCTTCTTCCACATATCTCACTGCCACCCAAATATGAATCTATATATCCTAGGAGTTGGATTTTTTTACTAGTATATTGAAGGAATTGATGTATGGTTCCACACAAATATCTTAGGATATGCTTGGTTGCAATCCAATGATCATGTTTTTGATCCATCTGAAGTTGACTAAGGAAATTTACTACAAAACAAATGTTTGGTATTTTATTTACTAGATACATTAAGGATCCAATCAATTGTCTGTAGCAAGTAGGATCCACTGGACTAGACTTTAAACTCCTCAATTTCTTTATATTGGTAATCATAGGAGTCATCATAGGCTTGTTATCCATCCTGCCAAAATTTTGAAGTATCTTGATCACATATTTACCTTAACCAATATATATCTCACTTGGCTTCTACCATACTTCTCGTCCCAAGTAATAATGAATAATCCCAAGATCCTTCATGTCGAACTCAATTGTCAACTGCTTCTTGCATTTTTTAATTTGATGCTCTACACCTGTGATTACTAAATCATCCACATAAAAATATGATGAATGGTTCACCCTATACCACCTTGATATATAGGTTAGGATTTGTAATACTCTTGGTAAAACCAAGTTTCAATAGGTATGCATCTAATATTACATACCAAGCTCTAAATGCTTTGTTTAAGCCATACAGAGATTTCTTCAACTTACAGACATGAGTCTCCATATGATTTATTTCATATCCTTGAGGCTACTAAATCTAAACCTCCTCATCAATGGTCCCATTTAGGAAAGCTATCTTTACACACATTTGATGGATGTTCCATCCATAGTAGTAGCCAATGAAACAAGCGATCTTATAGTTGTGTATCTAGTTGTTGGAGAAAAGGTTTCCTCATAATCAATCCCTTCTTTTTGTGAGAAGCCTCTTGCTAGAAACCTTGCTTCATATTTATCAATGCTCCCATTTGTAGTGTGCTTTATCTTGTAAATTCATTTTGAAGTGACAATAGACTTGTCACTTTGCCTAGGGACAATTTCCTAGACATCATTCTTCATTATGGTTTGGTAATATTCCTGCATTGCATCCCTCCATTCCTTATGTTTAACTGCATCTTCATAGGAGGAAGGTTCCACTTCAATAAGCTTCATAATATATACTTCATACCCAAAATAACTCTTAGGTATTTTAATTTCCTTGAATGTACCTGATGTCATATGTCCTTCTGCTTCTTGTAGAGTATATCCCAATCAAGTAGGTCTCTTTCAATTTTCTATAATAATCACTTTTTGTATTAGCTCACTCGAACCTTCAACATCTTCTTGAGTAGACATATGACCTTGACCATCATTGCCTGTTGAGATATCCACAAAGATAGGTATCTCTTCTTCATCATGTTAGTGTCGGTATCTTCATCCCTCCATCAGTGATCAAAATTCTCTTGTTGCATTGCATTTTAGGTGTCTCATCCAATCAGCTGCATTCCTTTAGGATTATGGATCATCTGATGGTAGTGGCATATTATCATTTTTCCCTCATGGTCTTTACCTGTTGGCCTATTTTCACAAATTCATGTCATTTACAGTCATTTTCTTTCTTTACATCTGCAAAAGTCATTTTTAAGGTTTTAGGTCTCATTAGGTCTAGGGTTTTGTCATTAAAGTCTTGTAAAAGCTCAATAATGGTCAGCGGGAACATGAGGAAGTCAAATAAAGTCTCAGCAACAAAAATATCAATAATCACATGCTCAGTGATTGATTTTTCCTAAAAACCCTATTTTGAGGAAAAACAGAGTTTTATTATTTTATGCATATAAATTTCATGTAATTTCATTTTTCCTATATGTAATAAGTCCAAGATGTAGCCCTGGTCACCTTGCCAAGCTCCTGCACTCCAGCTCTTGCAAAAGAGTCAAAAATTCAAAGAATTTAGTCCATCAAAGGCAACAAACAAGTCAAACTTCCAAAACAGAGTTTTAAAGAACAAGTGAAAAAACAAACTTTAGAAAAGTGGGTTTTTGCAAATAAAAATTAAAGTCCAAGGATATATAAAGTGTTTCTTATGTTCAAGAGTTCATTTGTGTGCCAAAGAGAGAAAAACAAGAACCAAGTCGTGTTTTTGAGGCGAAGAAGGCGATTTGCAACAAAACTTAGCAATCACACTGGGCGCGGCGCACCTGGGTCGAGGTGCGGCGCACCTGGTCGGCGCAGCGCACAGAGGCTCAGAAAACACATTAAAACTTCAACTGGCATGGCACACCTATTAGTGGGTGTGGCACACCTATCTTTCAAGCTTGAAATTCACTCAAATCACCTCCTCCAAGCTCCAAATCGTGCAAACCTCATTTCACAAGTGAGTTTAACATTCCTAAGTGCCATTGCAAGGTTTTAGTCAGCTTTCATAGTGTTTCAATAGGTGAAAAATAAAACCTTAATTTGTTGCACAGTCATATTGAAAATCTACCTATGGTTTGCAAAATTGTAATCTTTGTTGTTGTCCCCTGCACCATTTTCATTTTCCTCTTCACTACACTCCCCTCATTTCATTTTCCCTCCCCTTTCTCATTCACACTCATTCATTCCCTTATCCCCAAAACTAAAAACAGTAATACCTAATCCCACTACTCCCAAACCCTAATTAGTATCTCTAAACCCTATCACCTCCCAAAAAAACTATAATCAGCATCACAAAATCCCTCATTCACTATCTCCCATCATCAATCCCTTTCATTGAACAGCAAACACCTATTGTTGATATAAAATCATTGAAACATAAACATTGGTAAACATGGAGACAGATTCACCTTATGAAAGAGATGAAGAAATAGTAAGTGATTCCTCCCAAGAAATTCATGAACCTAGAAAACCTCACAAGGGAGGAAAACACATTCGGGAGGAGCCCACCACACTTACTGAGCTATTGGCTTGCCCTCTTGCAGTAGCTTGTTTCAAACATCAGCCTTGCTACCAGTTTTCTGAGATGGTGGAAAGAGTCAAATACCACCATGAGCTTGCTAGATTATTTGTGCTCCATCTTCATAATGGCTAGGTCAATTTGGCAGGTGTTACATTCACTTTGACACCTGAAACTATAGCTGAGGCGATAGGTATTCCGAATGTGGGTGAACGGTAGAACAAGGGACAACTGGTGGACAAAGAGCATTATGAGCCTTATATCAAGGCTGGCTATCAAAGGCAAATCATTAGGGTCTTCCCTTTCAGATACTTACAGGATACATATGCTCCCCTTATGAAACTCATAATTAAATATTTCAGTTGTGAAGACAGATTTTCTCGTCTATACACCTATCATGTCAGATTATTGATGCATTTCACTAGAGTGAGGATGATGAACATCCACTATTTCATGTGCCAGAATATTGAGAAAATGACCACATTGGTGCAAAGGAAACCTCCTCATTAGCAATATAACAACATCTATCACTTTGCATTGATCAAGATTGTGGTTTTGCATTAGTTGAGTTTGCTGAATGTTTCATGGGATGATTTCATTTCACATGAGGTTTTCAAAAGCCCTCAAGCGACCCCATCGGTTTTTCATGAGGCAGGAGGGCCTTCACATCAGCAAGAAGTGCATGAGGCTCAAACCACCAGTGTGCCAGTGTTTGTCACTTACCAAAAGGGTACAAGGAGATTATTTGCAGCAGCAAAATGAGTACTATCTCCACTTGGGGTGGAAGGGGTCTCGTTTCCTTCAACAACGAAGAAGGTACAGGACAAAGGTAAGCAACCATTGCATGATGAGGGGCCTTCTGAAGGTCAAGAGAGAGAGTTCATTCTCATTCAGGATGATGACATTGATTTGGGCTCCCAAAGCTCAAAGCTCAAGGAGATCATCCAAGAACAACAAGCTAACATTCATGACTTGTCTCTTAACATGGAAAGAGCCAAGTGGTTAATAAACTATCTTGAGCAAAGGAACAAGTAGTTAGAAGACCAGCAGACTATCATGGAGCTGTAAAACATAAGAGAAAACCGACAAGAAGCAAAGAGGAGAAAAATCAAGTTGACACCGCTAGAGCAAGAGATTGAAGCTTATCGTGAATCTTGGATTGAGAGGGAAAAAATGCACTTGGAGAAGATGCTGGAGAAGGCTAGCAAAGAGAAAACGATGTTGAGGCACATGGCCTATCACTATTTGGCAAGAAACAAAGTTTGCAAAGCAAAAATAAGAACCTTGAAGGCCAAGTTGAGGAAAACTTTGAGGAGGAAGAAAGAGGAAGACAAGCTCAAGATTTTGGTTGAGGCTTCCTTAGCACAACATAGCACTTGATGTAGGTCACTCAGCCCAAATTTCAAGAAATTTGGCACACTTTTTGTCAATTTTGAATTTTTGAAGCAAAACACAGATTTTTCTGTCTAGTGCGTAGCGCCACACGACGCTTGATTTTGCTAGGGACCTCCTCTGGAGGAAAACTCTACATGTTTTGGATTCCTCATGCAAAATTATGAATGCCCAGAAATGGCTAGAAATTTTTGTCAAGTTTTGAGCTTCCAAAAGGGTCAAAAACACCTCAAAAATGCCCTTTCTGCCCCTTTTTGGCCACACAGGAAGCAGTGTTGGAAGAACTCACTTTTGGAGGGGTAAATGGACACCAAATTCAGAAATTCCACCTCTTCTAGAAAGTAGACAGACAGACCTTTCCAACAAGTCCACTTGGAGAAACTTTGGTGCACAATAAGGCCTCAAAAATCAGCTGCAACAAGGCACTATGCACAAGGATAGTGGCGCGGAACACAAGATGGAACATTGTCATTTTTTACCAAAAAACTCTGTTTTTCGCTTAGTTTTTTCTTAGTTTGACTTTTCTCTCTCTCATGATAAAATTCTTGATGTAAATTGATGTAACTTGATGGAATTTGATGTAAAAATGTTGAAAATTCACTCATGGAGGTAGATACATCATGAAATGGTAGTTTTGAACTAAATGAATCAGTTTCCTAGGTTTTAGAGGCAAGCTGTTCCACTGCCTACCTTTCAGTTCTTAGTTTAGATCTTGTTGAAATAGCTCCTAAACTCATGAATTCGACCCCTAAAGCTTCTCATGAGTTGTTTTTTGCCTATATCTAGTAGTTTTTCAGTCATTTGTAAAGTTTTGACTCTTGTGAATGCTTTGAGCATTATTGTACATTCATCTGTGCAGTTTGGCAAAGGAATAGACCAAGGTTTGTAGCATTTTGTGGGATTCTTGTGGAAACTTGATTTGGTATTTTTTTTACTTCTATAATGGAAGTTTACATGTGTTTATGTATGCCATCATATTTCTCTGTTCAGCTTAACTAAATGAATCAAGGATAAAGGTAGAATTCATTGATGTTGCAGTGCTCTACCTAGGGTTTGTTTAGTTTTCTATGTTTTCAGTAGTTTGAAGAGGATCCTTGAGACTTTCATGCCTTCTCCAACTCCTCACCAGTCTTAAGACTCTCCATCTCACTCAATTTCAAAGTACTAAACCTTTTTCCTACCTCGCCCCACAGAAACCTCTGCAACGTTGTGTCCATTCCCCGCACCCAAATCTGCGTTTCACATTTGAGCCAGCAAACCAACATTAAATTCAATCAAACTCCTCTAAGCATATACCTAGCCTAAAATTAGTCTTTACATCAGTCATCGCAGAGCTAGCTACCAGGTTAAACGTGGTTTGATGTTACCCTAGATCTTGCCTTTCTCAACCTGAGGTAGGTTTAGGCCCTAACATATTGGCAACCATACTGGGGAGAAAATTTTATTATCATTGTTTTGCTTTATAGACTACAGACGGTGCCTGAAGTTAGCTAGGTAGCCTTCGAAATGCTCTTGCTTTGCATTAGCAAAAGTAGATGGATGTTGCTTCAGTCAATCTTCAGTATAGTTTATAAACTAAACATATCATCTAAATGATTACCCCAGTATCATCAAGAAATTCTAGACTTTGGATGATGAGTTTAGAATTTGATAACCTGAACAAGTTGATAATGTCCATTTGATTTTTTGGAATATTTCAACACACTGGCTTCCAGACGATACACCAGGGCCAATCCTAACCTTGATCCTCTTCCTGTGTATGAAAACCCAAATCTCATTCCAAGAATTCTCCGTTAAGAAAGTTTTGTGATTCCCATGTTCAGATCTCATTCATGTCCAGTTGTTTTTGAATATCATGAAGATCTTGAGTTTGATGAACATTTTGATCTATCGTTGTTTGAAACTAAGTCTAAAAGTGTTGTTGGTTCTATTGTCCTAAATCCGGAGTTTGTCAAAGATCTTGAAACTAAAAAGGCCAATAGATCAATTGACGATTACATCTTGAATCTTCAAACTTTCGTTGTGGCTACAAATATTCCCGAGTTCTTAGAATTTGCCTCTGCAACTCTTGGTTCATCTACTATTGCATCTAGTTCAGAAATTCCTACTGAAACTCCTTTCATTCCCATCCTTCCCGTACAGCCCACCATATCTGATCAAAGACCTCCTGTCTCTTCTCCCCCATCAACTCCTTCAACACCTCAAACATCTCATATTTCCTCTTCTCCTTCTACACCTCATACACCAATTACATCGGCTGCTATCATTGTTCTGACTCCTCCTACATCCCCAGGGCCAGTTTCAAATCCACCTAGAGCAATGGCTGCCTGATATGCACCACTTGTTTTGCCTCAAAACTTGGATTCCATGCCTGCTGATTACCAAAGCAAAATTCCAATGTTTGATGTTACCCCCCAAGGTATCACAGCTCAGCAGCATGTGGATAAGATGATTGATTTCTTTGACCTTCATGAGATTGATGAAGAACATGTGACCATGAGGCTATTTGTGCAAACATTTGGAGGTGAAGTGTGGAAGTAGTTTAGAGCTTTGACGGCTGCAAGTATCACTACATTGGCTGTTCTTCAGAGACAATTTTGGGATCGCTAGGAGGTAAAGAAAAATCCACTTCAAATCCTTTCTGAATATGAAAACATAAAGAGAAATATTGGTGAAAGTGTCCAGGACTATTGTGTTAGATTCAATACTGTTTACAATGCCATTCCAGCTGACATCAAGCCACCTATGGGGTTGGCTTTGATAAAATTTCCTGATGGTTTTGATTCCGATATGGCATATCAGTTGAGAGAAAAAGACTCAGCTACATCGGAGGGCATGCAGCAAATTGCAGTCAGCGTAGAGGCAAATCTGCTTGCCAAGAGAGCTAGAGCAAAGGCTGAAAAGAAGGTGATCATAAAGGAGGAAGCTTCTTCCTAAGATCATTTGCTTTGCAAGATTGAGAAGATTTTTGATAGGCTCACAATTGCTGATAAGCCTGAAACACAAGTCAGAAATCCAAACTTTCGTGGTCAGCAGCAACCACAATTCAAAATCAAACAACGAGAGCAAAGAGCTCAAGATCCATTAGCATAGCAACAAGTTAAGACACCCTTACAGCAGAATTTTGTACATGGTCCGGAATCAGATGATGATGAGAACATAATTAGAGAAGAGAATCATTTCTTTACACCTGATGATCTACCCATTTATATCACGGAAGATGAAGAGTATTCAAAAAGGTCAGTTGTACAAAAGGATGAAGATTTCATCTTGGCAAACAAAACAATTCTTGAAGAAGAATCTGATGAATATCAGAGGGGATACATGAATTCTTTGACAGCCCAGCAACGACAATATTCACTCAAGAGTAGAGAGGTACCCATCAATCCAATTCAGAAGAGGAAGGAAGTGACACCGCCAAAGAATGATTCTCCAATTGTGCAGAAAAAGGGAAAGGAGCCAGTAGATCCAACTTCTAGTAAAGTGCAATCAACAAACAAAAAGTCAAATCATCCAAGTTCAACAAAGGAGAAGACTGAAAAGAAAGATGTGCTAGTCAAAGAGGTAGAGAAAACTATAGCCTTTAGCTTAGAAAATGAAATTGCTAAGTTAAAAGTGTTAATACCTTTGACTGAATTAATGAACAACAATAGTTATAAAGGTCAAGTGGCTAAGATTTTGAATGTAGATCCTTTGTCTAATATGGTAAATGTGGAAGACAACCAACCTAAACTTATCTTTGGTCCGACATTAGAAGCTCAATCTAAGGATAGTGATGTAGCTCCTTTTTACATCAGCATTAGATTGCATGATTATGTTTTGCACAATGCCATGTTCGATTTCGGAGCATCCCACAACCTAATGCCAAAGGCAATCATGGAAAAATTGGGTTTGGACATCACTCGAAAGTATCATGACCTTTATTCCTTTGATTCTGGTAGAGTAAGATGTATTGGTCTCATTAAAGATTTGGTTGTAAGTTTGGATCAGATTCCAGCGAAAAATGTTCTTATGGATGTAGTTGTGGCCAATATTCCCCCTAGATTTGGCATGCTTCTATCTAGATCATGGGGTTCAAAACTGAAAGGGACATTGCAGTTATATTTCTACTATGCTACTATTCATGTGTTTGGTCAGTTGAGGAAATTATACAGGGACAAAAAGATGAAGTACATGATCACTAGCAAGGAGAAACCTCTAAATCATCCAATCAATTATGTACATACTCATCTGGAATCTTTTGTTCTATATTCTGATAGTTTTAATGATGTAAATAGTCAATTAGTTGAAGGAGAAGATATTCCAGAGATCAATGAAAATTTCAGAGCTGTACTAGATCAAGAAGACAAAGTCTTGATAGTACCGTTGAGCAATCAGCTTTCCAACAGCAGCAAAAAATTGATGGATAGCAAGCAAAGGTAGAAGAGCAAACATAATTTCAGCATTTGGAGGACGAAGTGAGTTTGTGGAGCATGGATTTTGATGGTTCAGTAGGTAAGTAAAGTGTTGGAATTGGAATTTGGATACATAGCCCTACATTTCTACCAAACAAAGTTCCAAGTAATGTAAGAGTTTGTTCGTATAAATTGGCTTTTGATTGTTCAAATAATGAAGCTGAATATGAGGCTTTAATTGCTGGTTTGAAAATCCTTAAGAAGTTAAAGGCTAAAAGAATTTCAATATATGGTGACTCCGAGTTAGTTGTCAAGCAAGTGAAAGGTGAATACCAAGCGAAGCATCCTCAAATGCGAGCTTACCATAATGCGGTATTAGATATTTTGAGATTATTTCCATATTACACTTTGACATGTGTCCCTTGTGTACAGAATGTTATTACAGATTCTCTTGCAATAGCTGTAAGTAATTTGAAAATTTCGATGAATTCAAACAATAAGTTTGAAATTCATGTGAAACATTGCCTAGATATCACTGATAATCAAAGATATTGGCAGGTGTTTTAAGATGATAAATAGATCAAAGAATTTCTGCAAAATTAAGGCAAGTACAAAGATACTTCTATCAATGGAGAGCATGATGATGGTGAAGTGGACATGGAGGTAACTTAGATGGAAGTTTTGCAGCTGAAGGACAATGTCATTCCTAAAGGTCTAATACCTTTAGAGGAGTTGTTTGATCAAGATGATGTAGCCCGGAAACTGAGCTTGGTGCCAATCGAGAAAGGAGTTGAAGATGCAAACATTGGATCAACATACAATCCAAAAATGGTGAAGTTATCAAAAGCATTGCCTCCACAGGTAAAGGCAAAATACATTAGTTTATTGTCTTCATTTACTGATGTATTTGCATGGGACTATTCAGATTTGAAGGCATATGATAAGAGTATAATTCAGCACATCATTCTGATCAAGCCAAATCAAAAGCCATTTCGACAGAAGCTAAGAAGGATAAATCCAAAGCTACTACCCTCAATAGAGAAGGAAGTGAATCGATTGTACAAAGCTGGTATAATCGTTCCCATAAGATTTTCAAATTGGATTTCTAATTTTGGTGCCCGTGCGCAAGAAAATAGGTGAGATTCGATTATGTATTGATTTCAGAAATCTGAATAAGGTGTCTTTGAAAGATAACTATCCATTGCCAAAGATGGACCACATACTTTAAAGAGTAGTTAGAGCATCTCGTATGTCGCTACTCGATGGGTATTCTGGCTATAATCAAATTCTGGTCCATGAGGATGACAGGGACAAAACAGTATTCACCACTCTGTGGGGAACTTTCCATTATGCCAAGATGCCATTCGGATTAAAGAATGTTGGTGCAACCTTTCAACGAGCTATGGATATCGCATTTGCAAATGAGAAAGATGTATTTTTAGTTGTTTATCTTGACGATTTGACAATTTTTTCTAATGCAGATGAAGAGCACCTTTATCATTTGAAGATTGTATTTCAACGGTGTAGAAAGTATGGCATATCACTTAATCCAAAGAAGAGCTCGTTTGCCATGGATGAAGGCAAGCTTCTCGGTCACATTATATCCAAGGAGGGCATCTGCATCGATCTAGCTCGAGTGGAAGCATTCAGAAGATTGACTTTCCATGAAGTAAAAAGGAGATCCAAGCATTCAATGTTAAGATGAATTTCTTATGTCGTTTTGTGCCAAATGTAGCAGAACATTTGAGGGAAATCACAAACATGTTAAAGAAAGATAGTGTAGTGAAGTGGACTGAGGAAGCCATCAAGTCTTTCAATTTGGTAAAGTTGGCCCTTTCTTCAGCCCCAATTTTGATCAGCCCAGATTCTTCCCAAGTTCTCATTTTGTTTTCATTTGCTTCGGATCATACTATGGCAGTGGTCTTAATGCAGAAAAGAGACCAACTTGAGAAGCCAATTGCTTTTTTCAGCAGAACAATAAGAGATGCAGCCTTAATGTACAATATTATTGATAAGCAAGCTCTCGCCTTGGTAAAAGCATTGAAAGATTTTCGAGTCTATATTTTGCATTCTCATATCCTTTCTTATGTCCCTAACACTACCATTAAAGATGTCTTAGTGCAAACAGATCCAAAAGGGAGACAAGGCAAATGGATCGCAACTTTCTTAGAATATGATGTGGAGATCAAACCAACAAAGCTCATCAAGGGGCAGTTGCTGGAAAAACTGATAGTGGAGTCTAATTTGCATGCCTTGGACATAAATTTGATTGCTGCTATGTCCAAAGAAGATGAAGAAAGTTCGCTTGTTCAGGTATCTGAAATGTTTCTTCTTTCTCCTTAGTATTCAGATATTATATATGTGCTCCAACATCTTTCACCGCCACTGGGGATGGCTAGAAATAAGAGTAGGACTCTGAAATTAAACGCTGCCAAGTTTTGTATTATGAATAATGCATTCTATTGGAAAGATCCCGGTGGTGTCTTACTGAATTGTTTGGTTGAGGATGAAGCAAAACAAGTCTTGGATGATTTTCACAAGGGAGATTGTGGAGGTCATCTATTTTGGAAGAAAACAACCATTAAGATTTTGAGAGTGGGATATTATTGGCCAACCCTCTTTGCTGATGTGTACAAAACTATTACAAGTTGCCACGAATGTCAAATTTTTCAAGGTAGGAGAAAATTTCAGCCTTTACCACTCAAGCCGGTGGAAGTAAGTGCTCCGTTTCAGCAGTGAGGCTTAGATTTCATTGGTGAGATCCATCCTACTTCTTCAGCACAGCACAAGTGGATCCTCATAGTGACAGACTATTTCACTAAATGGATTGAGGCGATTCCCACTTGGCGGGCCACTGATTCGGTAATAATTCAGTTTCTTGAAAACAACATTTTGTCACGTTTTGGCTGTCCTAACAAGCTGATTACAGATAATGCAACAACTTTCGAATCTAAAAAGATGATTGATTTTTGTAATAAATATCAAATTACCTTGGGGCACTCAACTGCATACTATCCACAAGGTAATGGATTGGCAGAATCCTCAAATAAATCATTGGTCAACATTATCAAAAAGTTGTTGGAAACAAACAAGAAGAGTTGGCACAAGAAATTGGTTAATGCACTATGGGCGGATAGAGTAAGTCAGAAGAAATAAATAAGCATGTCTCCTTTTGAGATCGTGTATGGTGTTGACATGGTGTTCCTGACATCTCTCACAATCCCGGTTGTTAAACTTTTGCAGGAAGCTGGCAGTGAGGAAGATCATTTGCAGTGAAGAATCAATCAAAGGATCCATTTATAGCAAACAAGAAAGGAGGTTTTCCATAATACCTTCAAGCTACAAGAGAGAATCAAGAAAATCTATGACCAGAAGGCAAAGGCATACAAGTTTCAGATTGAAGACATAGTGCTGAAATGGGATGCTAGAAACGAAGACAAAGGCAAGCATGGCAAATTCGAGAACATGTGGAAAGGACCATTCAAAATTGTTGCATATCGGGGTCAAAATGATTTCCTGCTGAAAGAAATGGATGGAGAAGATTGTCCAAGTAGGCCGGTCAATGGTCAGCTGCTAAAACGGTACCATCTTTGAAATGTTTTTTGCTGTCATGGGCCGGTCAATGGTCAGCTGCTGAAACGGTACCATCTTCGAAATGTTTTCTGCTGTCATATGTATCACTGCACATACCATTTTATTTCCTTCATTGCAAGTGTGTATTGTTATCATTCATTTAGTTTGGGGCCCAAAGTGAAGGCTATAAAACTGAAGGTCTGAATTTAGTTTTGGTGTGGATTGTTTGAGTCAGTTTTTAGTCGATTTCAGTCTTGAAATTGAGTCAATTTTGAGTCATATTTCAGTCCTGAAATTGAGTCAAGATATTGGTTTTGGTTTGTCAAATTTATTGACTCCATAGCCCAATGGAAGAAGGCACTATCTACTTTCCAGAGATCTGTAGTTCTTGGCACCTCCAAGGAGCTACCATCCCCATTGGAGCCAATGTTAGTGTGGGTATCTTCATCCCTCCATCAATGATCAAAATTCTCTTGTTGCATTGCATTTTAGGTGTCTCATCCGATCAGCTGCATTCCATTAGGATCATGAATCATCTAATTGCAGTGGCGTATTGTCATTTTTCTCTCATGGTCTTTACCTGTTGGTCTATTTTCACAAATTCAAGTCATTTACAGTCATTTTCTGTCTTTACATCTGCAAAATTCATTTTTAGGGTTTTAGGTCTCATTAGGTCTAGGGTTTTGTCATTAAAGTCTTTTAAAAGCTCAATAATGGTCAGTAGGCACATGAGGAAGTCAAATAAAGTCTCAGCAACAAAAATTTCAATAATCACATGCTCAGTGATTGATTTTTCCTCAATAATCACATGCTTAGTGATTGATTTTTCCTCAAAACCCTGTTTTGAGGAAAAACAGAGTTTTATTATTTTATGTATATAAATTTCATGTAATTTCATTTTTCCTATATGTAATAAGTCCAAGATGCAGCCCTGGTCACCTTGCCAAGCTCCTGCACTCTAGCTCCTACAAAAGAGTCAAAAATTCAAAGCATTTAGTCCATTAAAGGCAAAAAACAAGTCAAACTGCCAAAACAGAGTTTTAAAGAACAAGTAAAAAAGCAAACTTTAGAAAAGTGGGGTTTTGCAAATAAAAATTAAAGTCCAAGGATATATAAAGTGTTTCTTATCTTCAAGAGTTCATTTGTGTGCCAAAGAGAGAAAAACAAGAACCAAGTCGTATTTTTGAGGTGAAGAAGGCGATTTGCAACAAAACTTAGCAGTTACACTAGGCACGACGCACCTGGTCAGCGCGGCGCACAGAGGCTCAGAAAAAGCATTAAAACTTCAACTGACATGGCACACCAGTGTGGCGCCGCGCACCTGTTAGTGGGCGCGGTGCACCTGTCTTTCAAGCTTGAAATGCACTCAAATCACCTCCTCCAAGCTCCAAATCATGCAAACCTCATTTCACAAGTGAGTTTAACATTCCTAAGTGCCATTGCAAGGGTTTTAGTCAGATTTCATAGTGTTTCAATAGGTGAAAAATAAAACCCTAATTTTTTGCACAGTCATATTGAAAATCTGCCTAGGGTTTGCAAAATTGTAATCTTTGTTGTTGTCCTCTGCACCATTTTCATTTTCCTCTTCACTACACTCCCCTCATTTCATTTTCCCTCCCTTTCTCATTCACACTCATTCATTCCCTTATCCCCAAAACTAAAAACTCTAATACCTAATCCCACTACTCCCAAACCCTAGTTAGTATCTCTAAACCCTATCACCTCCCAAAAAACCTACAATCAACATCACAAAATCCCTCATTCACTGTCTCCCATCATCAATCCCTTTCATTGAACAGAAAACAGCTATTGTTGATATAAAATCATTGAAACACAAACAATGGAAAACATGGAGACAGATTCACCTTATGAAAGAGATGAAGAAATAGTAAGTGATTTCTCCCAAGAAATTCATGCACCTAGAAAACCTCATAAGGGAGGAAAACACATTCGGGAGGAGCCCACCACACTTACTGAGCTATTGGCTTGCCCTCTTACAGTAACTTGTTTCAAACATCAACCTTGCTACCAGTTTTGTGAGATGGTGGAAAGAGTCAAATACCACCATGAGCTTGCTAGATTATTTGTGCTCCATCTTCACAATGGCCCGGTCAATTTGGCAGGTGTTACATTCACTTTGACACCTAAAACTATAGTTGAGGCAATAGGTATTCCGAATGTGGGTGAATAGTGGAACAAGGGACAGCTGGTGGAAAAATAGCATTATGAGCCTTATATTAGGGCTGGCTATTAGAGGTAAATCAGTAGGGTCTTCCCTTTCAGATACCTATAGGATACATATGCTCCCCTTATGAAACTCATAATTAAATATTTCAGCTGTGAAGGTAGATTTTCTCGTCTATACACCTATCATGTCAGATTATTGATGCATTTCACTAGAGTGAGGATGATGAACATCCCCTATTTCATGTGCTGGAATATTGAGAAAATGACCACATTGGTGCAAAGGAAACCTCCTCATCAGTAGTATAACAACATCTATCACTTTGCATTGATCAAGATTGTGGTTTTGCATCAGTTGAGTTTGCTGAATGTTTCATGGGATGATTTCATTTCACATGAGGTTTTCAAAAGCCCTCAAGTGACCCCATCAGTTTTTCATGAGGCAGGAGGGCCTTCACATCAGCAAGAAGTGTATGAGACTCAAACCACCAGTGTGCTAGTGTTTGTCACTTACCAAAAGGGTATAAGGAGATTATTTGTAGTAGCAAAACGAGTATTATCTCCACCTGGGGTGGAAGGGGTCTCGTTTCCTTCAATAGCAGAGTAGGTACAGGACAAAGGTAAGCAACCATTGCATGATGAGGGGCCTTCTGAAGGTCAAGAGAGGGAGTTCATTCTCATTTAGGATGATGACATTGATTTGGGCTCCCAAAGCTCAAAGCTCAAGGAGATCATCCAGGAATAGCAAGTTGACATTCATGACTTGTCTCTTAACTTGGAAAGATCCAAGTGGGTAATAAACTATCTTGAGCAAAGGAACAAGCAGTTGGAAGACTAGCAGACTATTGTGGAGCTGCAAAACATAAGAGAAAACCGGCAAGCAACAAAGAGGAGAAAAATCAAGTTGACACCACTAGAGCAAGAGATTGAAGCTAATCATGAATCTTGGCCTGAGAGGGAAAATATGCACTTAGAGAAGATGTGGAGAAATCCAAAAAAGAGAAAAAGATGTTGAGGCACATGGCCTATCACTATTTGGCAAGAAACAAAGTTTGCAAAGCAAGAATAAGAACCTTGAAGGCCAAGTTGAGGAAAACTTTGAGGAGGAAGAAAGAGCAAGAAAAGCTCAAGATTTTGGCTGAGGCTTCCTTAGCCCAACATAGCACTTTATGCAGGTCACTTAGCCCAAATTTCAAGAAATTTGGCACACTTTTTGTCAATTTTGAATTTTTGAAGCAAAACACAGATTTTTCTGATTGGTGCGTAGCGCCAACCGGCGTTCGCTTTTGCTAGTGACCTCCTCTGGAGGAAAACTCTACATTTTTTGATTCCTCATGAAAAATTATGACTACTTAGAAATTTATAGAAATTTTTGTCAAGTTTTGAGCTTCCAAAAGGGTAAAAAACACCTCAAAAATGCCCTTTCTGCCCCTTTTTGGCCACATAGGTAGCAGTGTTGGGAGAACTCACTTTCGAAGGGGCAAATGGACACCAAATTGAGAAATTCCACATGTTCTTGAAATTTGACAGATAGATCGTTCCAAAACTCCCACTTGGAGAAAATTTGGTGCATGGGAAGGCCTTCAAAATCAGCTACAAAAAGGCACTACGCACAGGAACAGTGATGTGATGCACAGGATGGAAAATTGTCATTTTTTGCCAAGAAACTTTGTTTTTCACCTAGTTTTTCCTCAGTTTGACTTTTCTCTCTCTCATGGTCAAATTATTGATGTAAATTGATGGAATTTGATGTAAAAATGTTGAAAATTCACTCTTGGAGGTAGATACATCATGAAAAGGTAGTTTTGAACTGAATGAATCAGTTTCCTAGGTTTTAGAGGCAAGTTGTTCCACTGCCTACTTTTCAGTTCTTAGTTTAGATCTTGTTGAAACAGCTCCTAAACTCATGAATTCAACCCCTAAAGCTTAGCATGAGTTTTTTTTTGCCTATATCTAGTAGTTTTTTAGTCATTTGTAAACGTTGGACTCTTGTGAATGCTTTGAGCATTACTCTACATTCATCTCTGCAGTTTGGCAAAGGAATAGACCAGGGTTTGCAGCATTTTGTGGGATTCTTGTGGCAACTTTATTTGGTATTTTTTTTCCTTCTGTAATGCAAGTTTACATGTTTTTATGTATGCCATCATCTTTCTATGTTCAGCTTAACTAAATGAATCAAGGATAAAGGTAGAATTCATTGACGTTGTAGTACTCTACCTAGGGTTTGTTTAGTTTTCTATGTTTTCAGCAGTTTGAAGAGGATCCCTGAGACTTTCATGCCCTCTCCAACTCCTCACCAGTCTTAAGACTTTCCATCTCACTCAATTTCAAAGTACTAAACCATTTTCCTACCTCGCCCCACAGAAATCTCGCAAGACTGTGTCCATTCCCCGCACCCAAATTTGTCTTTCACATTTGAGCCAGCAAACCAACATTAAATTCAATCAAACTCCTCTGAGCATATACCTAGCCTAAAATTAGTCTTTACATTAGTCATCTCAAGCTTTATTGATCATATTTTCTTGAGATTTACAAGGAGAGAGCCCTCTCTCGACCTGGTAGGGCTAGCTACCAGGTTAAGTGTGGTTTGATGTTACCCTAGATCCTGCCTTTCTTAGCCTGAGGTAGATTTAGGCCCTAACACATCAAAGTCAATTGGAACATCCTTCGATTTCTTTTAAGCTATGCTTTCATCAAAGATGACATCCTTGCTTACTTCAATTCAATGATCCTCCTTAACATAGATTCTATACCCAAAAAATATTCCCTTTAGATTGGTATGATACAAATTCTTTCTGTTTTCCTTAGGTATATGAATATACACAGGACACCCAAATATATGAAGGTGATCCACACTTGGCTTATTTCTCATAGATTCTTCTTCTAGAGACATGTTGTTGAGGATTCGATGACGACTTTGGTTCTGCAAGTACACAAATGTCATACTTTATTCTTCCCAGAGGAATTAAGGGAGATCTTGATCATATAGCATGGCCCTGACACATTCTTTGATAGTTCTATTCTTCCGTTCAGTAACACCATTCTTTTTAGGATTATAGGGAATGATAAGCTCCATCTTGATCCCAACTTCCTTGCATAAAACCATCATCTCTTTGGAGGTGTATTCCCCACCATTTTCTGACCTCAGAGTCTTTATCTTCCTCACAGTTAGGTTCTCCACTTCATTCTTGAACTCCTGAAACTTTTTTAATACCTCAACCTTGGTCCTGAGAAGGTATAACCAATTCTTCCTTGAGAAATCATAAATCAAGGTTACATAATACTGATGCCCACTAAGGGACTTGAGTATTATAGGTCAACATACATATGAATGTATGAGATCCAAAATTTCCTTAGATCTGGTATCATTTATTGCAAACAGCTTCTTTATTTGCTTGCCTAGAGCACATCCTTTGTAGGCCCCTTCATGTTCTTCCTTAAATTTGGGGATGCCATTGACCATTTGACTTAGAGATAGAAAAATCTTATAATGAAGGTGTCCATACATTCTATGGCATAGTTCGGAAGGACTCACATCCAAGTGGACTAGGGCATGAGAAAAAAGCGTATAAAGTCTATATAATGTCCCCTCACAAATCCCAATCACCCTAGAATCATCAATACTAGAGTCCTTACCACAAAATAAAACCTTTCCATCAACAAAAGCAACTCTAACACCCTTATCCTCTAGACAAGAAATAGAAAGTAAGTTTTTCTTTAAACCTGGAACATATAATATATTGTTGAGGTGAATTCTTCCACTAGACTCGAGCTCCAATGAAGTAGATCCAATCCATTTCACTGGATAGCTCTTCTTGTCTCCAATTTCAATTCAATGAGATGAGTTTCCATTAAATAGGGTTTGAAGTTGATTGCATTCTCCTGTCATATGCCTGGAGGCACCACTATCAATAACCCATACATTCTCATCCTTGGAAGTGTCGGATAAAGCAGAGAAAAAACTTCCATTTACTAATTTTGTGATCTTGGAGATGACCTTCAATAGATAACTATTGATAGATGTAGTGATATTTCCAAGAACCTTGAAACTCTTCCTTATAAGCCTTGCCATTGTGCCAACAAAAATGTGATCTTCAGTGTCATTCTTGCACCTTAGCTTTGTAACCATGTTGGAAAATCAGGAGACTTATGTAAGTAGATGATTTTATATAACTTGATAATTACTTGTGATTTATGTTTCCCTTTTATTACTTTATTAGATCTTTGTTCATCAAGCAATTACCAAAACAATGAATATCACAACAAGACAAAGTACACAATATATAGGCTCAAAGCCAGGGAAAAACCCCTCTAAGGGGAAAACCCAGAAAACACTTCTCTTCTTCTTTAGAATCTACTTACAAAGAGACTTCCAAGACCCAAAGACCAAAGCTAACAACCCTACCAAGAACCAATTCAGCCCTCGACAAGATCTTCATCAAGGCAGGCTTTAGAACTTTGATACTAGTAGTATGATGTTGCAAGTTAGGCCTCCTACAACTAATTCACAAAATTTCAGGCCCTTGCATCAAAACTTCGGCCCCTCTGCAACTGGTATCTTCATAAACCCCAAATAAAAACAATAGAAGATGACATTAGACAAATTCTAGGCTTTTGTTCTTGTTGTTAGTCCCTCCATCTACTCTCTTTCTCCTTTTCTATTACAGATCAAACTTGTCCTTGATGTACATCCAAATGAGTCGAGCTCCTCTCCTTTATATAGCCTTTCTTGAGGGTTGAATTCCCTCCCTTAAGGCCAGCTTTATCTTCTCCTTGGGCCGACTTGGTATTGGGCTTATAAGTGGATTTTTCTTAACAAAATAAATATGTTTCTTTATTACAAAGAGTCCAAATGGGACTATGACCCATGACCAATAATATTTTTATCCTAGAAAGAGCTAGAAAATTTAAAATCATGAAGAACATGCTTTTGACTCAAACTTGAGTATGAAACCCTGAAGACCGAACCTAGTTACAATTTTCAATAGCCCTAAGGATTATTCCACAACACAAAAGAAGCATCTTGTAGTTAGATAATATGAATATCAACTTATTGTAGGGAAGTTATAAAAATTGGGCCTCGAAAATATTCTCTGTAGATGAGTTTTCAACCATGAAAGGATGATATTTTATGGTAGTGTCATAGTGGAGTTTTGGGAGGTCATTTTAGAGGAAAATCTATCACTCATAAGGTCTTGCAAACAAGATTGTGGTGGCCAATTTTTTCAAGGATGCCAAGGAGTTTTCTAAAACCTGTGATTTTTGTCAAAGGATTGGGAGACCTTCTAATTGAGAAGAGCTTCTATTGCATCCAATTCTAGTATTTCAAGTTTTTAGAAGTGGATTTTCAACTTCAATGAACCTATCAACCCTCCCGTGTGACATTCATAAGCAATATACATTATTACTGCAACTGAATATCTCAAGGGATGGGAAAATGTAGCTCTAATAAAATATTGTACCACAAGCGTTGCGACTTGTTTCATTTTTGTGAATATTATTACCAGGTTTGGTTGTCTAAGGAGTTTAAATAGTGATCAAGGAGATAATTTTATTGATGATACTATCACCACTCTGACTCACGATTTTCTTATTCAAAATCATAAGAGTGGTCCATACCATCCTTTGGACAATGGCATAGTGGAGGCATTCAACAAGATTTTGGAGAAAGGTCTCAATAAATTTTATTCTGCTAATAGAGATGATTGGGATGAAATAATTCTTGGAAAGCTTTGGTCTTACAAGATTAAAACCAAGAGGTTACAAAATTACACTATGTTTAAGTTGGTATATGGGAAAGAAGTTGTAGTCCCTGCCTAATTCCTCATTCCCAACTTATACATTGCATAAACCACTAGGATGACAGATGACGATTCAATTGTGGAATGACTCTAGGAGTTATGAGATCTATATGAATAGAGATTTCTAGCGTATTTTCACCAAAGTGAGGAATGCAGAGATAGAAGGCATGATATGACCACCATATCAAAAATAAATATTTTTCTGTTAGGGATCAATTTATTCTTTATGACAAGAAGTACTTGAAAAATCCAAGGAAACTCCAAATGCATTGGTTGGAGCCACTTATTGTTGCCAAAATCATAGATTTAGGAGTTGTTAAACTTGCACAACTTGATGGTATTCTTCGGATTGGTTGGGTAAATGACACTCTCTTGAAACCCTACTATGATCCTTAATTCACACATTCCCATTGCTCTCTATTTGAGAGCATAGATTAGGTATTAGGTTAGAGTCCAGTCATTATTTTCAGTCATGTTAGTTTATTTTTAATTCCTTTTAGTTGTGTAAGTGGTTCCTAATTATTTGTTGCATTATACCACAACCGATTGTGGTTAGGGAGGTCAATTCTATGTGTCATTTAGTTGTCATTTTGGGTCCTTTAGATACGTGTTCAGTATGATGAAGTCATCCCCTGTTAGATATGTTGAGTTGGAAATCACTTTTTGGCTTTAATCCACTATATTATCACATTTTTTAGTATGTTTTGTAAAGTGTTTTGGTCATTGATATGACGTTTTGGGACATGGGTCTCTATCAAAATCAATTTTCCACATGGAGGCTTGATTTAGTTAGTCCTTTCCTCACCTACCTTAATAAATTCCTAATTGGGAAGTGGGTTGTCTAGATTTCATAGGAGTTTTCTATAACTTTTGAGTGCCACATATTTATCACTTATTTGTTTCTAAGTTCATGGCTAAGTTGTTTCTTTGGTGTCTAAGTCTAAGTCCTTACTGCCCAATTTTTACCATCATTTATCTATTACTTGTGTCTACTCTCATAAGAATTTCAGTATGGGTCATGCTCTCAAAGCTTCTATCCCCTACGAATTATCCAACCCTTGTGTTGAACCTCTTGACGACTTGTAGGGGAAGTATGAGAAAGCTATCTTGGTTGATAATGAATTCACCAATGGTGACCTCTTTTTGACTCTAAAACCAAAGGTATATATGGATTTCGATCTGTAATATCTGAAGAAGTTGTTTATGAAGTAAATCCTTTATTTAAGTTATTGTGGTAGTCCACCCTTCCTCTACTTTGTGAAATTACAGTGTTTGGGACTACTGGATAATTTGGTCGGTGTACCAAGTTTTTAATAAGTATAATTCACCATGGTTTGTTGTATCTAGATAAGGAGTATCTCATCCATGTCAATGATATTTAAATGGTGAAAGGGTTTTTCATAGAGGGACAAGATATTTCCACTACATTTTAGGGAGCATCCAAGCATGGTAATAAGACGACCTCTGCTAATGTTTATGCCAAATCTGGCAGTAGGAGCCAAGGACATGGACCTTCTATTGAACCTTATATATACTTATGAATGTAGTGGGGCTACACAAGCTGGAAGTTCATCTATTCCTTTTGTTGTTCCCCTTCAAGCTCCATCCTGCCATCTTGCTCAACTTCCTATGGCTTCTTTAGTGACACCATATTTGGTTCTAAGTGTGCCCATTACTCCAACCCTAGTTAGTCAAATAAAACCTTCTATTATGGATCCATCCAAAGTTGTTCAGATTGAGGATGGTGAGCCTATTGATCCCTTTCAGCTGAGCCCAATAATAGAAGAGTTTCCACCTTCTACTACCATTGTTGCAAGTCCACCTCATACAATCCTTTCTTGTTTACCTTCTCTGCAAGAAACTGATCTCTTTGGTACTGATTTACATGTGGCATATTTTCATTCTATGCATGATTAGACTCCAAAAAATCTACAAGCTACACTAACCCCTTCTACAGATATTAATGCCCCTCTTAATGCTACATTGCATGAGTATATTCGTCATCCAAACAAGTGAAGGTAGGTTTTATAAATGTGAACCCAGTCGCTTGATATAGTTCTACTACTACCATCTCAAGTGTATGGCTGTGTATGACACAAAATTTGATAAGAGCAAGGAGAGGGTCCAGATATCTCAACACAAGGCCAATCATGTAAATATTTTGGTGGTGGCTAGCCCTTGTCGTCACGATCTCCACCTATGGATATTGTTTCCATTGAATATCTTCAACAATGGTCATCTATGAAACTATTCAAGTTTATAAAGGCTTCCTCCATGTAGTTGGAACAATGCATGATTCCTACAAGAAAATCATAGCTTGATTTCACACAAGTCCATCAATGCTCCAGCAACAACTTATTCAAATTATAGAGGAGTGATACTAGTTCCAATTGCAAAAGAAAAAGTTTGAGAAGGATTTGATTGAAGTGAATGTGAAGCTTATTTAGATGTGGCCTACTCTGGTGGAGATGAGTCCTACCATACCTAAGGATATTTCATCCTATGAGCCACTATAATTCTTAGCCTTTCTTGAAGATTCTTGGATAGCATTAGATGTTGACAATAAATCTCTCTAAGTTATTATTTCTGAGTTGCACTAGAAAGTACCAGATTAGATACAAGAATCCCTTAAACAACTAACCCATGTAGTTGAGCAGGGTGTTGAAATATGGCAACAAGAATATTCCAATTTAATTTGTCCTTGAATTAAATTGTGAATTAAAATCGAATTTAGTCTTAACAACTACTTGGAAATAATTAATTAATTATTTTAAATTAATTAGTTGGAGAAATTCAAGTTAGAAGTCTTTCTGAAGTCGTGCAAGAGTTATCCCTTAAATTAAGGAGATAAGATTGAGTTATATTTGAGTTGTAATTAGTTAACTTGGTTTACCGAGTTAAGTCCATTTTAATTAGTTCCAAATTGTTTGAGGAACTAATAGAGAGTTAACAGTCAGTTGATGCATGTATGCACTCAACTAGTGTACTCCAGTTAACTGAAGATTCCATCATCAGAAACTCATGCATGTCTATTCTAAGAAAGACCTAGTTGAGATTAAATTCAAGGACAGTGTGCTATCAGTTGCATGTGTTTTCTTATAAAGAAAATCATGCATGCAGTCAAGGCATCAATCCTTGAAGATTGCGCAGTTTTGGAGGAGATCATCCACTTGATAGAAGAGGTTTTCCACTTTGTGACGTGAAGATCATCCACAAGGAACAACGTAAGGAAATAGGAGCTTGGAGGGTAGAGAGGAAGGCTTGAGAGAATCCAGGATTTCCTATGAGAATCTGTGAGGATTGTACTGAGAGTTGGCTAGCTGTGAGAGCTAAGGCTTTGTATAATTCCTATGTATTTCCACCTTTTATGATAATACAGATAGTGAGGTTTTTGGCTGAGGTTTTCCCCAAAGTATTTTCATGTGTATTGTGCATTGATTTTTCTTCTTCTAGTTATATTGTTCAACTCGATCTTTAAGCTTCTGCAAATTGATAGTAGAAGTAGGTTATAGTATTCTTATTTGATTTATATTGCATTATCAGGTTAACCTACAACATATTTTCTACGTGGTATCAGAGATGTGAATAGTATACTGAGAAGAGAATTCGAAGTTTGAAGTTTGGGGTTGCAGGTGCAAATCGAATTCATATCATATTTCAAGGTTGGCCAATGGCGTTTTATGGCTAGAGACTCAAGTATGCCTTGGAAGGTAGCTCAAATTACATAGCATGGAAAGATAGAATGGAGGTTGTATTAGAAGACAATGGCTTGAAGGAATTCATTGATCAAGAAATCCAAAAGCCAGCTTCAACTAATGCACAAGAGTTGGCTGAGTGGAAGAAGTGTGTGGTGAAGGCGAGATGGATCATCCTTGAGAGAGTTCGAGACCATATTGTCTCGAGTCTCCATGGGAAGGATACTCCATTTTCAATATGGAAGACATTGAAGGACCTCTACTAGAACAATAGTGACCAGAGGAAATTGGTGCTCAAGGATAAGTTTCAAAGAATCAATATGGATAAGGGAGATACTATTTCCACATATTAAACAAGCTCACCAACTGCAGAGATGAGCTTGGCAGTGAGGGAATAGCTACTGTCGATGATGATATGGTGAGCCTCGCTCTCCTTGGCCTTCCAAAGAGTTGGAATAACTACCAGGACTCTATGAATGGAAGGGAGAAACTGTCGGATTGGGAACGACTGTGGTCGGATCTCATGCAGGAGGAGATCAGGAGGAGCACTTGAGATGGTTCTTCATCCAAGAATGATGATGAAGAAAATTTCGCCTTAGCAAGTAAGGCAAAGAAAGGGAAGGGGAAGGCTTCCCATTTCAAATCGAATTCTTCTCATGGAGGGAAGAAGGGTGACATGTCTAAAGTAAGATGCTTTAATTGTCACAAGATGGGACATTATGTGACTAATTTCCCATTAGAGAAGTCCAAGAAGGGATCCTCGGAAGGATCAGAAGGTGAGGCATTAGCCTCTTAGTTCGAAATGGACATTACCCTCATCACATGCATGGTGTCATCGATGATGGGTTGTGTCTAGTATCTTGACAATGGAGCCTCATTCCACATGATCGGTGATAAAAATTTATTCAGTGCCTTGGAGGAGAAAGACCTCAAGATGCGCATAAATATGGGTGGCGATGAAAGGTATAGTGTTTCAGGAGTGGGCACGGTTGCTTTTTAGAGAGAGAATGGAGCTCCTCTCACCTTGACAGATGTGATGTATGTGCCTGGATTGAAGAAGAACTTGGTATCAATCGTGATGTTGGAGGAAAAAGGCTACGATGTTGTCTTCAGTAAATGAAAGGCATTCCTAAGACACAGCCACGGGTCAGACCAAGAGGATAGGTATTCGGGTGAAGAATCTCAATAAACTAGAGGTAGATGATTGTGCAGCATTGAGTACGAAAGCCGAATTGGTGCAAAACCAAGACATTGGCGAGTTGTGGCATAGGCGGTTGGGCCATTTGCATCATGGGGATTTGAAGATAATGCAACAGATATCTACATGACTTCCAAAAGGTAAACTTGAGCAAGTTGATAGTTGCAAAGGTTGTACCTTGGGAAAGTACACCAAGTCTTCCTTTCATGATTGAGATAGTCGAGCAGAGGCTATCTTAAAGCGAGTTCATACTGATGTGTGTGGACCATTCTCAACGAAATCCAAAATGAAGCAAAGGTATTATGCAATTTTCATTGATGACTATTCTCATAAATGCTGGATTTATTTCATGCAGAAGAAGGACCAAACCTTCACAAAGTTTTGTGAGTTCAAAGCTTTGGTTGAGAAAGAGTCAGGGAAGAAGATCAAGGCCTTGAGAAGCGAGAATGATGGAGAATATGTCTCTCAAGATTTTAAGGACTTCTGTGCAGCAGAAGGAATTGAACGAGAGTTGACGACACCTCATAACCCACAACAGAATTGGGTGGCCGAGAGGAATAACAGAACTATTGTAGGGGCAGCACGGGCAAGGCTGCATGACCAAGTCCTACCACTCACTTGTGGGCTGAGGCATGCAACACAACGGTCTATTTGCAGAATAGAATCCCCCATTGCATACTTGGGATGAAGACACCAAAGGAAGCTTTCTATGGTAAGAGACCAGATGTGGGTCACTTCAGGATCTTTGGCTCATCGGTATATTGCCATGTGGCAAAGGATGCACAGAAGAAGATTGAGCTGACAGCAAAGTTGGGGATATTTGTGGGGTACACTGATACACCTCACAACTATCGGGTGTACTTGCCTACCAGTCGAAGGACAGTGGTTCACATAGATCTCAAGTTTGATGAGAAGAAGGCCATGCGAGTTTCCCTTGAGAGGGAGCTCCAACTATAGGTTGTGGAGGAACTGTTGGTTCCTAAGGAGGAGGAGCCTCAAACTGATGTAGAGCAGCCACATGCAGAGGTTCTAGGAGTGGAGACATTGACTCAAGTAGAGTCTTCCAGAGATGGACAGAAGCACACAAGAGAAGCTGACAGATTGTTGGAGGATGCGAGAGAGAATGTGAGAGCACCATCTTCTCAGCGCAGACATAGGAGGTCACCTAAGAGGTACACTAGATACATGGCCCTCGCTGGGGAATGTGTTGAGACTGAGTCATCTTCCTTTGAGGAAGCAGTGCAGTAGCTACTTTGGCTTGATTCTATGGTGGAGTTGTATGACTCCATAGTTCGTAACAGTGTTTGGGACATGGTTCCCAGACCGAAGAACAAGTTAGCTGTGAGTTCTTGTTGGCTTTACAAGGTAAAGCAAGCTATTGATGGTAGTGTTGAGAAGCATAAGGAAAGATTTGCTGCCTGTGGCTTTTCATAGGTCGAGGGGATTGACTATGATGAGACATTTTCTCCCGTCGCAAGGTACTCATCTATCAAATCTATGTTGGCACTATCAGCACAGATATGTTGGAAGATCCATCAGATGGATGTGAAGACTACATTCCTCAATTGCGAGATTGAAGAAGAGGTGTACATAGAGCATCCGAAAGGTTTTGAGACCTTTGATCGCAAGTCACATGTGTGCCAACTCAAGAGAGCATTGTACAGGCTGAAGCAAGCACCTCGTGCTTGGTACACCAAGATAGACAAATACTTCACCGAGTTGGGCTTCAAAAAGAGTGAAGCGGATGCGAATTTGTACAACATTGTGGTGAAAGGTAAGCTCTTGATCATCATACTTTATGTTGATGATCTCATATTGACTGGTGATGATTAGTTGATCATGTCTTGCAAGGAGGACCTTGCAAGAGAATTTGAGATGAAAGACATCGGTCTCATGCATTACTTCCTTGGCATGGAAGTGTGGCAAAAGGATGGGGAGTTGTTTGTGTATCAAGGCAAGTATGCCAATGAGATACTCAGGAGATTCCACATGGAGAAGTGCAAGCCCATGTAGACTCCTCTAGCAGGTAACTGGAGGAAGGAGGATGCTACTTCAGGAGAAGTAGTGGAAGCTACTATGTATAGGCAGCTTGTGGGTTCTCTGATGTACTTAGTGAACACATGAAAGATTTATGCTATATGGTGAACCAGCTGAGTCAAGCGATGGTTCAGCCTACCAAGATGTTTTGGAAGGCAACAAGGCATGTATTGAGATACCTCAGAGGCACATCTCAGTATGGATTATGGTACAGATGGACAGACGGAGTGAAGCTGCAAGGCTTCACTGATACAGATTGGGCAGGGAGTCCATCAGATCAGAAGAGCACATTAGGAGGGATTTTCAAGCTTGGGTTAGCGACAGTTTCTTGGTACAGCAGGAAACAAAGGTCAGTTGCACTCAGCTCGGCAGAGGCAGAATACATGGCTGCAAGTCAGGCAGCATGTGAGGTCATCTGCATGTGGAAAATCCTAGTTGGTTTGTTTTTTTAGAGGATGGTTCCAATTGTGATCTATTGTGATAATCAGAGTTGTATCAAACTCTCTAAGAATCTAGTATTTCATGATAGGTCCAAGCAAATCGACATCCGGTATCATCATCTCAGAGACTTTGTAGCAAGGAGGATCATGTTGCTGCAGTATATTTTGATAGAGGAGCAGGATGCTAACATTTTGACAAAGGCATTGTCAAAGTGTAAATTCGAGTTCCATAGAGACAGGATCGGGGTGGCAGATAATCCCTTTCTTGTTTAGAGGGAATGTTGAAATATGGCAACAAGAAGATTCCAATTTAATTTGTGCTTGAATTAAATTGTGAATTAAAATCGAATTTAGTCTTAACATCTACTTGGAAATAATTAATTAATTCATTTTGAATTAATTAGTTGGATAAATTCAATTTAGAAGTCTTTCTGAAGTCATGCAAGAGTTATCCCTTAAATTAAGGAGATAAGATTGAGTTATATTTGAGCTTTAATTAGTTAACTCAGTTGACTGAGTTAAGTCCAGTTAAATTAGTTCCAAACCATTTGAGGAACTAATAGAGAGTTAACAGTCAGTTGATGCATGCATGCACTCAACTAGCGTACTCTAATTAACTGAAGATTCCCTCATCGGAAATTCATGCATGTCTATTATGAGAAAGGCCCAGTTGAGATTAAAGTCAAGGACAGTGTACTATCAATTGCATGTGTTTTCTTATAAAGAAAACTCATGCATGCAATCAACGGATCAATCCTTGAAGATTGCACAGTTTTGGAGGAGATCATCCACTGGGCAGAAGAGGTTTTCCACTTGGTGAGGTGAAGATCATCCACAAGGAACAATGCAAGGAAATAGGAGCTTGGAGGGCAGAGAGGAAGGCTTGAGAGATTGTATTGAGAGCTGGCTAGCTATGAGAGCTAAGACTTTGTATAATTCCTATGTATTTCCACCTTGTATGATAATACAGATAGTGGGGTTTTTAGCTGAGGCTTTCCCCAAAGTATTTTCATGTGTATTGTGCATTGATTCTTCTTCTTTTGGTTATATTGTTCAGCTCAATCTTTAAGCTTCTGCAAATTGATAGTAGAAGTAGGTTATAGTATTTTGCTTTTATTTATATTGCATTATCAGGTTAACCTATAGTGGATTTTCTACACAGGGTTCTACTCTCTGATCTACCCTTTAACATCAATCGCAAGAATCTCATAATATTTTATTGTAGGTACAAGTCTAGTTAGGAATCTTGGCAAATCATAACCAATCATTATATGAGTTGCGATAAAAGATCAAGAATTTAATGGCATATGCTTTTTCTCTCACTAATCTTGTCACGCAACAACACATTTTTACTCAGATTCGAGACAAAGATACTCAGATTTCTGTGCTAGAGGATGAGTCTCACAAGACTAAATAAATCATTCAGGGTCTCAAACCTAATGTGCAAGATCAATACTTTCAATTGAACCAACACACTTCTACTATAGATACATAATGGGACACTTTTCATGTGGCTCAACCAGAAGCTCTAGATGCCACCAATACTCAAACTTTTGTTGATCACGCCAACATTTTGGTGTGGAAGTGGCAAGATCACTTAGATGCATATATGTGTTTTCGCAAATATGTTCTCCAAACTATTCCTCAGTTGGGTCCTTCATTAGAGGAAGGATCATATGCACAAGCAAAGTAAGGTTTATCTACGCAAGTGAAATATTGATTTGGGGGTGAGTCAATAGGCTGTGGTCGGTTCCTTTTGGGTCCTTCATTTTTCTGTTAGTTTTGAGCTAAAAGCAGTCATGAAAAGAAGAAATCGGGGGGTGGAAAAATCATATCCAAACCAAGCATTTCTCTTGGAAAATTTCAAGCGATCATGAAAGAAGGATTGACAGTATCAAGTGAGCTTGTGTTAAATTGGTTTGGAGTTAAGTTTGACAATGTCACAGGAGTTAGATTGATCCCATCAAAGCACAAGAGTTAATATTGATAGTATAAAGGGATCAAATTCATTAACAATGTAAACATGCCAAGCATATAAAATAATATGCAAGGAGAGTTGCGTAGTGAAAAAAGATGAAGAAAACAGCTGACATGTTGTCATAATTTATGCTCATGTTTTGATATTGTATTCTTCTACTTGTAATTGAGGTTTTGATGGAGTGATGTATAAAAAATCTATCTATAATCCTATGTATTGATTATTGTATGTTTTGTTTGGCCTAATATTAATAAAAGGAGACGAGTTGTAGGGAGATCTATTATGTAATGCTTTTGATGCATGTATGTGTATGATTATCTATCTGCTTAATTTTTTTTAAAGTCCTAGTTAAGTTCCTTGGTAATGACTCTTTGATTCACTCTGAAATCGTTGTTATTATATTTAAATGGTAAATTCATTCACTCTCCTTCAAAAAACCCATCAATACATGAGACATTCTTCCCTTGCTGACAATTGAAAATGTTAGTGCAAACTATACTACAATGGAACCCTTTCTGTTGGCCTCTGAAGTGGAACCATGGTCTCTATAATATTTTTTGTCAGCAATAAATCCCCCCCATTAGATACAAGGCGATAAGTGATGCAAGAGCATCTAAGCACCCTTCATTAAAATCGGAATCCAATTCTACGAAAAGAGGAAGCATGGCATGAGGACGAGATTTACTCACGTTTTTTTGAGTTTTTTATTTTTTTATTAATGAAATTACTATTTTAAGAGATTCTAAGCCATTTCACTAAAGTAGATATGGTCAACCTATTATAAAAATAGGGAAGTGCATGATTTTAGCAAACTATTACGAGATCCTAAGAGAAACGAATGGATCTGAAATGATCCATTTGATGTATTGTGTTATATATAAATTATAGCCTTTGGTATAGTGAAAAGGAGGCCATACGCTATGTAACATAAAGCGCTGAGAGAGTGACCTAGATCATATAAGTGTATTGTAATTCGAATTCGAAAGTAATATAAATCATGTGTTTTGTTATTATGAATTTTCTATAGTTGTGTATACGAGTGTATTAGTTCTTTAATTTCCCTGAAATTGAATGTTTTTAGATAGATCAACACTCATCTTATGTTGTGTACAAGCTTGAACCTATGTGGAATTGCATGCACTGCGTAGAGGAGTATGGATGGTGGTCCATAAAAGTGATAATGTGTTGTTGCATAGTGAACTATTTCGTTCATATCGTGGGCCCATAACCCACAAGTCCACGTGTTTGAGAAAGGATGCATCTTTGTTGTGTCAATAAGTAGAAAAAATATCCACCTCAAGATGTGTTAATGTTCAAGAATGAACTATGAACTATTACTGATATATCTTCTTGGTTGTTGAAGACCATTTCCAAGACGTGATCGATCCAAGGTGAATATTTTATCTTGTAGGAGTCTTGTGTCTAAAACATCTATTTGAATGAGAGTGTGTTTTCCACAATTCTCACATGAGTGAACATCAAAACATTGATCCTTCACATGCCCAACCCAATCATAATGTTGGAATTTTACAAGTTGACTTAGTGGATATGGAAGAGGAGAAAGTGAAGATGAAATGTCTTGAGGAAACAAAACACTTTGAAACTTGATGGTTTTATAGTAGTATATAACGTGAAATGACACATCCTTTTCATATCCAAGACTGTTTCTATTCTTTTGTTGATAAATTCTTCCAAAAGTTTGATGATGGGCTTGGGAAGTGCAAATTGAACCTCTACCTCTTCATGTAAATCTACTCCTGAAATGGCCTCATTGATTTGATCAGGTGCTTGTTGCAAATGGGAATCTTTATCTAACTCAAAAGGAGAATTATTCTAAACAAGAAGTAGTGAGAATTTTGGATCTTTTGATGTACCTCGTTTTGTTGGGCTATGGTTCAATTTGAATAAAATTGATCTTATCCTGTGCATCTTGAAAATGGGTTAGAATGTTGGAGAGAGTGGATTTGTTGTTTTTCAATATATCATAAAAGTAGAGTATATCAGAGTATTCTATAACTCTAATGCATTATTAGTTCAAGCCATTAAAATATTGAATTATAACATAAGTTTTTGAATGAAGTTATAGCAAGAACAAATTTTCCTCTTCGTTTGGAACAACTCCAGCAGACACAACTTTTATAGCACTAGCAACTATAAACTTGCTTAGTGTTGGGTCCTTAATTTTTTATAATATTTTTGGAAAACTTTGAGTAAATTTTTGCCTAGAAAATGGTCCTGGAAAAGTTCAGTGGAAAAGGTGATATAAATAGTCAAAATAACCAAACACTAAGAACAGTTAGAAAGAAGTGGAAAAGGAGGTTAAAAGAAATTACCTTAGAATTTGCAGAAGCCATGAAAGAAGGATATGCATGTTGGAATTTGAAAGAATCAAAGGTGATAAGGACCAAAACACCCATATTTTATCAAACTGGACCAGATCAAGAAAGAAGGATCAAGGAAAGAAAATCTATATAAGGCTAAAGGAAATATGGCAGAGAGGAGAGTTCAGAGCATACGCCAATATGTTGATGGTGTGAAGTTTGCTGGAATTTCCAATCTTTCTATTGTATCTCTAAATGATGTCTTGTATTTTTCCCTAATAGTTATTCAAGTTATTGAATCTTATGAAGAGCATACTATAATTTAAATACTTGGCTAAAAATAGAAAGAATTTTTGTAGGAATGTCTAGATGCCTTTTGGTGATGATTTATTTGGTCTCTTAAAATTTTTGAGAATATGGTTCTGAATGCTTTCTGTTGTTCTCAGTTGTAAGGTGTTTATGTTTATTACTAATTGAAATGAAGATGTTAATGATATATTTAATATAATATTTACATGATGATTCATTTGATAACCCACTCCTCAACCTTGTTCTATGATCCCTTATCCTTTTGTTAAGTCTCAGTACACCTTGGTGAGATGCCTATCTTCTCGAGAGAGGTGAAAATTTCGAAGAGTTGTCGATGACACATCCCATGTAAGTAATACTTCATTGGGAAACAACATATATAGCTCCTTCCCTAACATCCCTCTGGCCCCCCTATCAGAATCTTGTTCATTTTATTTCAAAGTTAGCTAAGACAATAAAAGTTTGGAAGGTTTATAGTGCATATACAACTGGTTCTTCCAGTGGTGTTGTTAGTAGTTCTCAATTGATTTCTTTAGGATATTCCCAACCAGGTTCATTAGGATTTATACTAATATCACCTAGTCAATCTATAGTGGTTGGTAATATAGCGAGATATTTCACTCGATACCTTGAGTTTTCAGGATGAGGAATTGAGGACATTGAGCAACACTGGTATTTGTGTGAGGATATATGGAGGGCAAGACAAACACCTGATTCTACTAAGATTATTGAGTTTTATAATAATTTGAGAGAGAGTGATCAGGTACAACGAAAATTGATCAGGTACAAAGAGAATTTATTAAAGAGTTTAAACTCCCTCAAACCAATAAACAAGGACTGTCTAAATTGTGGGATATTAAGAAAGGTGAAGGGGAGACTACATGGGAGTGTATGCAACAATTTAAGGATGTTATTGGTAAATTAAGCCACCCGATTGATCCCAACCACCAGCGAGATTGGTTTATTAAAGTTTTTTTTACCATTAACTTGGACCCCCTTAATGCAACAAAAAATCGATACATTGCAAGACATGGTCGATAAAGCTTCAAAGGTTGAAGTTATGGTGGGGTATCCTCATGAGCACAGTGGAGGTGCTACTTCCAGTGATCTAACCCTTAATGGAGGACAACATCAAATTGTTGATATGATAGAGAGATTAAAACATATGCATGCAACACGACCTTTACGTCCTTAGCTATGGTGCACTAATTGTCATGTTGAGGGTCATCATACAACAAAATGCCCAAGTTTGATAGGTTCCAAACCATCCTCCATGCTTATGGGACCAACTCCACCTTTTCCTACTACTAGAGTTGTGCAAGTTGGTGCAGATGCTTTATATCAAGGAAATACATAATTTCATGCATTCCCTAATTAGCAAGGTACGTCTTCATTTGAGTACTGTGATATTTTATATACTTATGGCCATCCACCTTGTCTCTATCCCATTTTGTAAAAATACATGAATGTACCAAACAATATGTTTTGTGAATTTTATGGATCACCGAATCATCATACGGATCAATGTTGAGCTTTGGATGCTTCGGTTGATTAACTTTATCACACTACATTTATATTTAATGAATCTCCTCGAGGGTGAGGTAGAGGAACTTCAAGAGGGGGGAGAACTAGAGGAAGAGGTCCAATCTATTGTTACAACTGAGATCAAGAAGGACATGTTTCTCATGAGTATCCATTACCTAGATGACCTAGTATTCTCAATGTAGAGTAAAGACACGCACAATAGAGGACTGTCTTGAATTGATTGCTCGGTGGGAATAACATAATCAACAAAGAGGAGCAAATATATTTAATGCAGAACCCAAGGAACCTGAACCAAATCCAATGTTGAATATTAATATAGTTACTAGAGGAGGAAAAATGTTTGGAGCAGATATAGACACCCCTGAACAACTAGCCATAATTAGACCTACATCACCTAAGAAGTCCTATGATTCCAATCAATAGAAATAATATTATAGAGATGCAACATAATTATTTCAGTAGTTGGAATCATCTTATATTTATCATATAGAATAATAGGAACATGTAAGAATGCAGAGTCCTAGGTCATCTCAAGAAAAACCTCATCCTATAATGGAATGGTTTAAATTATTCTCATAGATTGTGAATGATGAGAAACTATCTGGAAATTAGCGAAGGTAACTTAAGGCTGTTGTTAAGGATGAAGAACCCTTGGATATACCTATTTCTGCAAACTTTCCCAAACGACACTCCAAATGTGTTCGACAAAATAAGAGGAGAACAAGAAGTGAATTCTAAGTTGATGCTTAGATCAAAAGATTCTATATCAAGGATTCTATGTTAGACTTGGGTTATGATGTTAATATCCTGCCAAGAAAGACTTGGGAAGCACTGGGGAAACCAAAGTTGGTGTTCTCACCAATTCAATTATGTATGGCTAACTAATATTGTATTCTTCTAATTGGATGCTTGGAGGATGTTGAAATTGATATTACAGAAGTAAAAACATACGCATATTTTTAAGTGAGAGATATTATGGCGAACAAAGACTCGTATCCATCATTATTAGGAATATATTAGGATTTTGAGAATTATTTTGATATTGATCATAAGCGGGAGACAATGAATTTTGAGGTAGATGGAGTTTGAGTTATACAACCAATAGATCCTTATCAAGGTACTAGGTTTATAGAACCTGTAGATGATCGAGAAGAACCTAATATTTTAGATTAGTTATATCAGCTCATTGCATGGAAAAGATAATATTATATCAATCCTATGACAGATTGTTCTATTATCCATAGGAGCACTCAAAGCAAAAAAGTTGGTCTGGACATTGCATTAGATTACTAGTAGCAGGGAGATCATGAATTACACTCGAGATGGTGCACAATTGTTCATTTCACTTGCTAGATTGGAATCAAGGTACAAAATTTTCCTACTTTTAATGGTATAGGTTTTGCTATTAATTTCATTAATGAAGTTGATTCAAACTTTGAAGAGACATAAAAGGATACCTTGATGGATTTTTCCCTTTAAGCAACACCAGTGAGGTGGTGGGGAGCTCATCGTAGTCATCTTCAAAATTTGGAGTTAGTTAAGTCCGCCTTTTTATGTTGCTTTGGTGTATCAAAGAATTATTTAGCTAGAATTCCTATATATGAAGGACACACTAGTCCATGAAAACATATCTAGACTTGCAGAGCTAAGTGGATAAAAGAGGGACTTCCTATATATTTTTGGGTACATCAGTTTATCCATACATTGCGAACATTTCCACAAGCTTGGTACTTGAAGGAAGAAATGTAAAGACAAACATTTGAGTGGGAACCAATGATAGCTCAATTTTCCAATGAATTTTCCTTTTCAATTGAGGATGAAAAGATTGCAAGATCCTTAAAAGCAATAAAAAGAGTTATCTTCCCCACAGGAAAGGCTATTGAGGACTATAATGGTCAAGATATCTTTAAGAACATATATGGATCGAGGTTTCATGAAGTTGTTGCCTTTGGTAAGGTTAATTAGAACCCTGATGACCATTAGGGGATTTTTTAGGTCTAAAATGGGACTCCTAAGGAAATTATAAAATAATAGTGGAAATAATAAAATAAGATTAGATTACATCATCAAATTTTAGAAGGAAAAAATAAAAAACTATTTTTTCAACTTATATCCCTATGGGTTTACTCAAATTTCAAGCGGAAACACTCGTTGGATGAATAATTTTATTCCTCATCCAAGCAGTACCCATGTTGCATACTTTCGATGGATCCTACTACACGAAAAATTAGAAATACATGAAAAACGTTATTGCAATCACGTTTTTTCATGTATTTCTAATTTTTTGTGTAGAAAGATCCATTGAAAATATGCAACATGGGTACTCCTTGGATGAGGAAAATTTTTTCATCCAACGAGTACTCCTCCTCAAAATTTGAGTAAAAATTTAGGGAGATAAGTTGAAAATATGAGTTGAAAAAGTAATTTTATTATTTTTTTTTTATTTTTGTACTTTTTAATCTCTTTACTTTTTACTCCAAAAATGGTGAATCATACCCCATGGTTGACATCATCATCTTGAATCCTATTGGTTCTTATAAATTTTATTTTGGTTGTACATTTTTCTAAGGAGGCCCATTTTAGACCTCAAAATTCCCCTAATGGATGATTTGGAAGGATTAAAGCATTTGAATTTCAAATAGTTTGAAAGGGAGAGAAATATAAAGGATCATCCTGTAAGATACGCTCCACATTTGAAGTCATTGAAGTCTAGAAACATAATATTGGCACTGAAGAAAATCCTAAATTAGCTTCCATCGGTGATTATTGCGATGAACAAACTACAAAAGAATTTTTTTATCTACTAAAAGAATATGAAGACCTTTTTTCTTGCATTTGTTTTAGAGCTTAAAGGAATTAAGAGAGATTTAGGGGAAATGAAAAATGTCCTGAAGTCGGATGCAAGACCATTCAAACATCCACCTTATAGATTAAATCCCCGAGTAAAAGATAAATTATAGAAGGAAACAGATTAAATGCTAGGTATTTGTCTCATTTTCCCTGTTGATGAAGCATATTGGATCAATCCTATTTTCATCCAAGATAAGAAGGATTTAGATGACATTGGGGTCTATGTGGACTACTAAATTCTTAATAATGCTTGTGTTAATGATATGTTTCCTACTCCCTTTAGTGATGAAGTACTCAATAATGTTTCAAGTAATGAAGCCTACTCCTTTCAGGATGGACTTTCAGTCTATCACAAGGTACACATTGAAGAAGAGGATAAGCACACGATTACTTTTACAAATAAATGGGGTTCCTAGGCCTACCGTGTTATGGTGTTCAGTCTCAAGAATTCTCCAGCTGTATTTTCAAGAATTGTTATTGTGGCCTTCTGAAATTATATTCATAAATTTCTAGAAGTATACATAGATAACTGAACAATATATAGTCTTTTGAAAAGGAATTGTAGTCTATTTTGGGTGATGTTTTATTGCTATCAGAAATTGCAATTTCTTTAAATTTGAAGAAGCGTATTTTTGTTGTTCCCTTTGGTATGCTTCTTGGCCACATTTTTTGTAAGGAAGGACTTTGTGAAGATCCTTTTAAATTCACAGTCATTTTGAATATGCCACCACCAACGAGTGTAAAGAAGTTGTGATAAACTCTAAGGCATATAAGCTATTATCACCAGTTTATCGACAACTATGCTTTGATCACTATGCCTTTGGAAAAAAATTTGAAGAAAGAAGAACACTTTGTATGGACTGTTGAATGTGATGTTGCATTCGACACTCTAAAATAAAAACTTATGAGTGCTCCAAATTTAGTCTATCCAGATTGGAATAAGGAGTTCCGTGTACATAAAGACACTCCTGGAATCGCTTTGGGCACCATCTTAGCCCAACCAAGAGAAGGTAACTTGGATCATCCCATTTATTTCTCTAGACAAAAAATTCCTACAACTAAAAATAATTACGCAACTACAGAGAGAGAGGATCTCGCTATGGTGTACTTGCTTCAAAAATTCAGGAACTATCTGCTTGGGGGGCCTTTAAAATTCTTTACTAACCACTCTACTTTGAAATATATGGTTAACAAACGTGTTTTGGAAGGGAGGATCTGCAGATTGCTTCTTTTATTTCAGGAATTCATGCTTGAAGTTATTGTAAAACCCTACCAATCTAATGTGCGACCTTATCATATTTCATCGTTTGAGTCTGGTGAAATAGGAGGTTCAGTTGACGACCAATTGCATGATGCAGATTTGTTCCATATTGAAGCAGTACCTGGTTATTCAGGAGATATAAATAAAAAAATTACCCACTAGTAAGTGCCTTGATGACTATACAATAACTCAGAAAAGGCATATGGTGGTGTGTGCTATAGATTACCAACTTATTGCAAGACAGTTATACAAAATGGGGTTGGATCATATTTTGTGTAGATGTATTTTAAACAATGAAAAGGAAGATGTTTTGTGGGAATATCATTTTGGGGTTGTAGGAGGTCATGTGGGAGGAAAAGAGATTATGAGGAAAGTGTTGCAAGCTGGAATTTGGTGTCCTACTTTGTTTAAGGATGCAAAAGAATATGCTAAGAAGTGTTATGTTTGTCAATGAGTTCGTCAACCATCTTAATGAGATGATCTTCCTTTATATCTTGTTTGAGCCCTAGAAGCCTTTTAAAAGTGGAACATTGATTTTGTAGGGCCCATCAATCCCCCCATGCTAGACTCTCATGCTCACTCTATTATTACTGCCACCTATTATATAACGCATTGGACTGAAGCTACAACTATTAAGTATTGTAACAGGTATACTGCTACATGGTTTATATTTGAAAATATTATTACTAGATTTGGGTGCTTGAGAAGTCTAACTAGTTGTTGTATTTGTAATACTTGCATTTTTTTCGAATGGTCTTATTTTCCATCCATGATACAACAATGAAGAGGTACAGTCTAGGTCATTCAAAGAAAAATCAAAAGGGAGAGTCATCACATCAAATCACCATTTTCGAGAAGGCTTAGTGTATAGGGGGCCGATATCAGATGGGAGACTCGAAATTTCGTAGACAAAATTCAGAGGATGGTCAAAAAGAAAACTAAATATCGAAATATCAAAGGCCAAAATGAAAAAGGAAAGTGGTGAAATTCGGGAGGTAATCACAACAAAACCCAATATAATAAGAATGGAAGGAAGGTACATAGGGGCCTGATGCCAGAAGGTTGGAAATCAAAGCAGAGGGCACATCAGAACCCAAAACTTATAGGTTCAGTCATTTCGGGATGTCGGAGATAGAGACCTTGTAACCTTTTAAAATATATAATTATTTGTAAGTCCCGATATCATTGAGAAAAGGAAAAGAGAAAGGGAATCATCGAAAATATGAGGACCCCAGAGGCCCTCTCTCTCTCCTCAAGACAAGACAAGTGGCAGTTGATTTTGGCATTTGTGAGGGCCCAATGGGGCAAATCTAGAAGACACATGTCACCACCAAGGAGGCTCCACGTGGAGATAATCACATCTATGTGACATCATTTCATGGGAAAGAGATTTTGTAACCCCCTGTTTAAAATGTTTTATAAAAAGTTTTGATCCGATGGAGGGGATCCGATATTGTTAGCGCTTGGTCATGAGGACTCAAGGGACCAGGGGTGTAAAAAATGTGGAGCACCCAAGTGCTATATTGAATATCGGTGGTTTGGATTTTGGATCCCTGTTGTAATTGTGTTTTTGAAAAGACTTTGATGAAGGGGCTCTGATGTTATGTGGCACTGGGTCATGAGCATTCAAAGATCCAAGGGTGGAAGAACAAATATAAAGGGAGTTAGGCCCTCGATAGAAGCCTGAAGGATTAAGCACCCAAGCACCTAAACTACTAGTCACAACACCCAATCCTACGGGGGAATTATGATAATAGGGATAAAAGAGGAAATTATCATGGGTACCCGTCTTCGTTTAAAGCTCAAGTAGGTTTAGGGGCAGATAGACAAGTGCTACCCCCTTGAGTTGAAAAGTCAAAGGGACAAGCTCGCTAATCCAATGGCCCAGATTGATTTTGGGGAGTAACCATTGGATCGGACCTCTTGTTCTTTTTCTCACCAGAGGATGGTGGGGAAACCCACCAAGTTATAAGTGTGTCAGTGCCATTTTCAAGGGAGTGATGAAATTAAAAGATAAACGGTAACTTCTCCACCCTCGCTCTTGTCCACCTACCATTTGTCACTGCTCAATATCCTTTTGCCATGTGTCCCCCTCATCACTTCATCCCACGTCATATGACCATTGTCCCCTCTCCACCTATAAAAGACCCTTCAGACCCCCTTTGTTCTTTCCACCTATTGGACCTTTGGTTCAACTTGTATGTCCACCACGTCCGAGGAGAGGACCCATTCTGTGTAGTTGAATCAGGGTTGTATTGTTACATCACTCCTTTTTTACATCACTTCCCTGAGTTTGTATCTTGGTTAACTCCAGCTTATCTAGAGGAGAAGAATTGTTTTGTTTCCCTCACTGGAGTCAAAATCCTAGAGGTGACCCCAGAGTCGATCCAAAAGGATCTAGTTTACCCAACCTCCCCTAAACCCCAATAGTTCACATAAACCACCTTGGTTTATAACTAAACTACCCTTCCAGAAGCTGAATAACAGTATTTTCTGCAAACAGTCTTAGCCCCAGGCTTACATTCCTTTCCCATTGCTAATAGTTTCCAAATAACTATCTTTTCTGAGTCTATACAACCTATCTTGTCTATGATTGCTCATCTTTTTGGAGATGACAATGCAAATATGGCCAACAAGTAATACCTAGGGTTTCTCAGGGAGATGATGCAGCCAAGTCATCTATATGACATACCTGCTTACTTGGCTGAGTCCATAAAATTCCAGTTATTCCATTTTTCTACCACTTCATACTTCAGGTATTATTCTATGTTGTTCTATATGTTTGTGTGCACCCATGTGGAGGAGTTCGAACGCCTAGGCCTCATTCTAGTGACCCCATACAAATAGAGGAAGTTTGTTTTTGACTGGTACACTACTATTAGGAGGAAACTAGAGAACAATGGTTATTCACAACTCATTTGCTCCTACATGCATTAGGGGAATTTTGAGGTCTAAAATGGACCTCCTAAGAAAAATGTACAACCAAAATAAAATTTATAAGAACCAATAGGATTACATATGATGATGTCAATCATGGGGGGTGATTCATCATTTTTGGAGTAAAAAGGTAAAAGGATTAAAAAATAATAAAATAATAAAACTACTTTTTTAGCTTGTATTTTCAACTTATCTCCCTAAGGTTTCACTCAAATTTCGAGCGAGAGTACTCATTGGATGAAAAATTTAATTCCTCATCCAAGTACCCATGTTGCATACTTTTAATGGACCCTACTAAATGAAAAATGAGAAATACATTAAAAAATGTGATTGCAATCACATTTTCCATGTATTTATCATTTTTCGTGTATCATGGTCCATCAAAAGTATGCAATATGGGTGCTCCTTGGATGAGGAATCAAATTTTGCATCCAACGAGTGTTTTCTTTTGAAATCTGATAAACCCATAGGGAGGTAAGTTGAAAATACATGTTTAAAAATAGTTTTTTCTTTTTTCCCTCTAAAATTTGGTGATGTAATCTAATCTTATTTTATTATTTCCACTATTATTTTATAATTTCCTTAGGAGACCCATTTTAGACCTAAAAATTACCCTAATGGCCATTTCCTATAAAATTATTCATAATGCGTCCCTTCCAAGAATTCTCCCTTAGCAGAAAGCAATCCTTCAACCAAGCAAGGACACCTTGGTGGGAGACTGGTACCTGTTTAAGGACAACAAAGAACTTTGGGTCTATGGTTGTGAGCTTCCTCCATACTACTTTCCTATATTCATGCCTATGAGGAAATTTTCCCTTGAGATTATTAGATAAAGTCTTAATGTGGAAACGGTCCACTTTGTCCTTTCCAAGAAGAGATATGTGTTCAAATTGGGAAAACATATAAGGCATTTTATTGTTAACTCTAGAGAGGCCTTCTTGGTAGTTGAGGAATTACTAAAGAAAATTAATTTTGACTTCAGATATGTTTAGCATTATGATCCTCATGGGGTCATTGCAAAGAATAGAGAAAGCATAAAAGCTTCAACTTATGAACATGAAGATAGGCCCAAGCTTGAATGGAAAGCTAACCTCGATTAATGGCGTATTAACACAAAGATGGAGGTTGAGACTCTGAAAACAAAGGACAAGGCATAGAAAAGGACCGTTGATGAGATAAGAGATGTAGAAATGGAAGATGTACAAACTAGCAAAAAGCCCATGACCCAAGAGATAGAAGAAGAATAAATCGAGACTGCGTTGGTAGAGACAAAACCAAACCAACCAAGGTTCCAGGTGACTTTGGAAGACCCGCTACAAGTTGTCGCCTCATCATCCTCTGAGGTAGCCATTCTGAGTTCAACAGGAAGTACAACCACAACTGAATGTAGCTATCCTGCTGGAAATTCCAATGAAGAAAGGAACAAGAAAATAAGGGAGGATATGTAGTAGAAAATGGCCTCCCATTCAGTTCCATACTAGACTAGACTTCTGTCTGCTATGGATTTGGAGAGAAATCGAAAGAATTTCTCATTTCATTACCCACCAGCATAGTCACTACCATCAAGCTCCCAATTCAAGGCTTTGGATGTCTCCTTAGAATTGGAAGTGTCCCAATGCCTGATAAGATCAACTTCCATAGGAAAGTGGGAGAGATTCTTTACAATGATCTTAAAAAAAATGCAATGACCATAAGTAAAGAAGAGAAGTTACTGGAGAAGGCTGCAAAAAGTTTAAAACAAAAAAGAGCTAATTCCAGAGCTCTTCACATGCAAAGTGAAAAGTTTTAGGAGTTGATTGTGAAACAAGGGGTGAATCCAAAGCATAAGGCTGCATTTGAGGCCCTTCTTAAAATCTCACAAGCATAGGTTTAGGAGTTGAGACACAAACTGAAGATGTCAGCCAACAAGCATGTGCAGTCTAAGGAACTTACACAGGTGGAGGAGGAGAAAGAGATATGGAAAAGGAACTAATAGAAAGAAACAATTAGGTGGTGACTCTTAAGAAGTAGGTGGAATAAATTCAGCTGAGAATAAACACTCACATATGTGCCATTCTGGTTCCTGTCAACCCTCCAAATCCCACAGAACAACTCACAAAGACCCTCACTGAGCTATAGCTCTTGGAAGGAGAGCTCAAAAAGGTGCAAAAGGACTTAGACATAACCCAATGATTTGTTGATTTTTGAAACTACTATAAAATTCCACCTTGGATATCTCAAATGACCAAGATGATGATTTCATTTAATTCCTGTTTTCGAGAGGACTAAAATATACCTAAAGATTACCCAATTTGGTTAAGCAGAAGTTGCATTATGAATTATTTTATTCACACATGTATTATGGAATGGGTCGGTCCTAACCTCTTGGGTAATTGCTTGGGTCATTCTTAACCCCAGGTAAACCTTCACTTCAGCCTATAAAAGGAAGCAACCTCAAGCTCATTTGGAAACACACTCAAGTTATTTTTCTATTCTTCTACTTTTTTTTGGCTCACATAGGTTCATCAATGTAAGTCCTCATTAGGTCCGAGATCATAGGCAAAAGGTTCACTCAGGGTTAGCATTTTATGGATCTCAATGACTGGCATAGATCTAAGGTTTTTTATCCTCAGTCACAGGCATAGAATGGGTAAGAGAGCGACTTTGGCCCTATGTTCATTTGGAGGCAGTTCAAAGAGAGCGACTTTGGTTTTAGAGGTAGATCGGAAGGTTTCCATCCCTGGTCGCTCACTTCAAGTAGCCCAGCAAGTGACTTTTTCAGTTCAGTTGCTCGGATAGCACTACAAGGGTGTGAATTTGCCTTGAAGATCACTTAGATAGGCCAACAATGGAGTGACTCTGGGTATTTATTGTTCAGAGCCAGAGCTACAGGCACAAATACCTCTTGGGAGTGACTTTGCGGTTACAGTCACTCACATATTATCTTTGTGAGTGTGACCTTGAAGTTTTCAATCACTCACAAACAATATTGATGAGGGTGACCCAATTCAAATCTGGGGTTTTTGGCATCTTGGCATCAATTGTCGTTAGTGATCTAGTAGATCTGGGTTTCTCTGCTATTATAACAGATCTTTATATCTATAGATTTGGTTTATTGTTACTTGTTGTTGATCATATGTATTGGGCTCATTGTACTCAATACTGTAACTTTTTATGACAATCTAAGAAGAAGAATATTTGCAAGGGTTTTCCCCATAGTGGGTTTTTCCCTAGTCTTAAACCAATCCTGGTGTCTCTATATGCGTGCATGTTTTCTTCTACTGTTGCTTTTATATTCCACTACATTGATGATGATGGTGATGTTGTTTCTTTCTATGTAATTGCATATGCTAATGTACAATGATGTAGATCTAAATAATGTAATGATGATATGGGGTGAACTTGAAGTAATAATGGTGAAATGAAACTATCATAGTAAAGAACAATGTCACTCTAAGAAAAATTAACACGGTATTAGAGGTAGGTTGAAGAAAAGCCATGAATATCACCCCAATGATGGCACCATCAATGGAAGAAAGAAGAGGATGGTGGAGATATAAAAGAATTGTAGGGTTTGAAGAAAAGCCTAGGCATCTTGATAATTAGGGTTTGATGGATTCTATGAGGTTGGGGTTGGAGATAAAACCCTGGTTTATGGAAACCATATGGGATATGGAACCTAGCTGGTCAATGTGAAGATGCTCAAGCCCTAGATGGGAAAATCCTTAGCAGATCTGGTTGGATACTTAAAGACAACATTGGTATATGGATCATGGAAATTTATGGCTCTTGAAGATTACTTCAAGAGGGAGAGGATCACTTCTCATTGAAGATAAGTATTTCTTGACTTATGATGCTTCTTACTTGTTACACTTATAGCTCTGATGATTATGTTTATTGGTGCATATGTATTTGAGTATATGGATGTTTCTAACCTCCATGATGAGATGTGATGTGTAGGTCATTCTTGAGGATAATTTTGAGATGCAGATCTGGAAAGAGGTAAAGAGATACTTGATGAAAATATGGCAAAGTTCTTCAAGAAGCCTATGACTAATGAGCAGATTCTCAGGTATTTGAATACCACAAGGAATGCATGGTATGTTGTGTTTCATCTATTGGATCGATAAGCCCTAAGGATTAGATGAGAATGCCTCTTTCTTTATTGGCTCATACATGCATATGAAAGTCACTTGGATATATGTTTCCTATGATGAAAATATGCACCTGATGTTGAACATTTTGATCTTATTGAATTCTATGAGGCTATCTAATGTTGATACATTGATACACTTGATGTTTGGCTAAAATATATGATCTATTTGTTGGATATCTTGATCCTATAAAGAAAGCTAGCACCTTGGCTCTAGAAAATGATACTTGGCATAATGGAATTCATATAGAAGGATAGTTCATTTACTCTTTTACGTGAGTCTTCTGGTAATTCTTGTGATAAGAATGATGAAAGCATATGGAGGGAGTGATTGACACTCTTGTTGTTTTGATAAAGCTTTATTGAATGACCTAATTTGATCTCATTGGTCATAAAGAGCATGGTAACTTTGATGTGAGAGGTATAAGTGTAAGATTAATATTCCATATCTCTTACTACTTGCGGTTTTGTCTTGATGGCATATGGTTAAACTAGATGCAGTAACTTAATGGAGTGACTTGATGGAAAATGTTATTGTGTTCATAATCTTTTAGATATGATGTTGCATCTATTTGCTGCTTTGAGTCTAATATTTGATGAAATATTGATGTCATGATGTTGATAGCCATATTTTTATGATCTAACAAATTTTTTTGTTACATGACTCAAGTCGAGATAGGTTGCCTACATGAATGAAGGATGCAGATCTCTAGTTAGAGGGAGAATCACTTCACAATATTCTTACCCTTATTAATATTTGTACTCTATGTTGTTGAATTATGATTTAAGTGAATATAACAATATTTACCTGTAACAGGGTATTAGATCTGAAGCCCATACATAAATTATGGTTTCTTCTTGAGTTGCAGCCACATATCTAGGAGATCTCATCCCTATTCACACTCATGCTAAGGCCTGGACAGTGTCTAGGCAGCTAAAGTTGCTCCCATGCTAACCTAAAGAGAGCGACCAAAGGTTTGAATGTTGTTAACCATCATCTAAAGATTTTTGAAGTTGTTTGAACTCTGAATAATGATGTCCTTGACATATTCCACCATTGTTAACTGATTTCTGAAGCTGATGAGTTAAATGGTTGATCATATAATGAAGTGTTGTGCATGAAATCAGATGGTCACCTGGAAGATATCAGGACCAAAGATGTATTGTAGTTAACAACAAGATCTACTAATAGGAAAAGGTTGAATATTTTCCATAACATGAACATGTAGACTGAACTTATGTTTGCAGGTGACCGGGACATACAAAAAGATATGTCAATATATTTCTACTACAATAGGTTGGCATGATTTGGCATTACTGGTATATATGAAAAGAGTTTTGTCATGATGCTTGACAATAACTTTGAATTGAAGATTGAGATGTGCTTTGACTATAGATATCTCTTCAATATCATTTGGAATTGACATAATGTCTAGTGATCTGCTTTGATGATTGTTTATTTGCCCTAATATCGATGCTATGTGGCCATGATGACTTATTGGCCTCGTTATTCTTAGCATAACGGTTGAAATAATGATAATTGTGATTTGGAATGAAAAATGGAACCTACGTGACTCATCCTTGATGGATGCATTTGCACCTAGTGACATGATGACTTATATTATGCTTATGAGAATGAAGTGATAAAGTTCAGATTGATAATGCATGACTTGCTGGCATGATGAAGTCATGATTTGATATGAGCTACACCTTTCTCCTGGTTGAAAATATTAATACTATGATAATGATGAATTTGATAGTGGTCATGATATGGCTTCTAAAATCTGATGAGTTAACCTTCTTGTTGATGGTACAACATTGAGTTATGTAAGGATGATAATGTTGGCATTATGCTTAGAGCATTGCAATCTAGATATGTCTATATTTGATAGTTATATAATGAAGTCAGGATTATGAGTTCCAAGGTATGGTTTTGGGTTTATATATTGATGATCTATTTGTGACAGGTGATAAGAATCTAATGATCTAATCAGAGGGATATGGCTTATGAAGCCCAAAATAATATATCATCGCATGATGAATCGATTTCTGGAATTTGGGAAAGAAATTCCATATTGAAAAGTTATTTCCTTGGATACTCTGATTTGAAGTTCAAGATGTTGTTGAACTTGACATGGAATCTGACAATTTAAGCATTGATGTTCCATTTTGAACATCCATCTATATATGTATGATGTTCATAATGAATTCATGAGTGAGTTGATTCACTCATGTAGAGTTGCCACCGATCAACATGCTTTGATATATCTGCATGAAGTATTCTATTTTGCGAATGTGATATTTCTCCTATGGTATGTATCTGCATAGATGTATTGCTAATATTTGAGATTATTGTTGATATGCTCATTTGGATGGTGATTTAGCATGAGAATTGCCATGATATGTTGAATGAGAGGTCCATAGAATGATCATGATGTTGCTAGCATAGCTAGTTGTGAGGCAGGATATGAAAGATTCGTAGAGAGGTGTTTGAGCATAATATGGATATGACATGGATACCATGGATATATTGTGATGATATCATTGGCAGTAAGTCCCATATTTATTGTTGGGACCGAAATACTCTCATATATTGAGACAATGTAGCTGTTCAAAACAAGCTTAGGCTTTTGGTTGGCCCCTCTATGAAAGGGAAGATGATTACGATATCCTTTTGTGATTATATATGATCTAACATGATATTTGATTTAATGTTCTATATGAACAGGAAAAAAATTCTATTAAGACAAGTTGATGATGAGAGAAACACTAATCGAGGACACTGAGCAAACTCTTCGTACCATGCTCAAGCTCCCAGGGTGAGGAATTGAGATAGAAGGCTCCTAGGGTTGAGGGAACTTTGGAAAATTGGGTGTTACCTTATCAGTTGCCCAGGGTTAAGGAATTTTTATCCCCTACCTTCATAGGGTTAGAGAATTTTTCTCCCATCTTGGTCTTTGCAGAGTATACCCCAGTTGGCATGGTACCCTCAAGCAGGCCAGCTTGATGGGAATACCACTCCTCATTTTGGCCAACGAATTGAGAGTGTACTTGGGGTGTACAACCCTAGTCAATTATGATGTAGGTGTTCTACCACATGACTATTCAGGGTCATTGATGGGAAGAGAAGTAGGAAATGGGATGGTTTGGGATAACCCTATACGATTCCAAGTTAAGATTGAGCTCCCTGATGATATCCCAGGGTCGAGATGTGCTCCCCTATGTATTTGGATATCCTATTGCTAAGATATGGGTTTGTAGATGTATAGCTCCCTGATGAGATTCTAGGGTTGAGGGTGTACTCCCCTGTGAGGAGAGTCATCATATTGCTCGATATGGGTGGAATCTATTACTGCCCGATATGGTTCCAGGTTGAGATGTGCTCCCTGATGATTTACTCTTTGATGACGATTGATGATGTTTTGGGTAGAAGCCCGATGGAAGAAATTATAGACCACAACCTAATGGACAGAGGGTGGTTGATTAAGCTCACCTATGGTAACAAATTATTCTTATTCTAGATCTGATAATGTTTAGTAGTCGAGTAGGAACAATCAAGAGATAAACAAGAAAAAGAAAACGATAGATCAAGATGTACAATGATGATTTGTGATGATGAGACAGTTGAGATGGAAATGGCACGATGAGTACATGACAGAGATTATCCGTGATGATACATGATGACTCTCCAAGATTCCAGAATGGCATATTGTTCGATGGACAAATATTGGTAGGTGGAATTCTCGCTAGTTGAGAGGGAGTGTTGATTTTTGCAACTGTGGTAAAATTCCACCTTTGACAACTCAATGTTCAAGATGATAGTGCATTAGATTCCTCTTTTCGAGAGGAACAAAATCGACCTAAAGATCACCCAATTTGTTTAAGGGGAAGTTGAGTTATGAATTATTTTATTCACAAATGTATTATGGAATGGGTCAGCCCTAACCTCTTGGGTAACTTCTTGGGTCATTCTTAACCCCAATTAAACCCTCAAGTCAGCCTATAAAAAGAAGTGACCTCAAGCTCATTTGGACACACACTCAAGTTATGTTTCTATTCTTCTACTTTGTTTTGGCTCGCACAGGTTCATCAACAGAAGTCCTCACTAGGTCCAAGATCACAGGTGAAAGGTTCGTTTTGGGTTAAGGTTTTCTGGATCTTGGTCACTGGCATAGATTTGATGTTTTTCATCCTCAGTCACAGCCATAGAGTGGCTAAGAGAGAGACTTTAGCCCTCTGGTTACTCGGAGGAAGTTCAAAGGGATTGACTTTGGGTTTAGAGGAAGATCAGAAGGTTCTAGTCCCCAGTCGCTCGCTTCCGATAGCCCAGGGAGCGTCTCGGTCAGTTTGGTCACTCGGATAGCACTGCAAAGGTGCGAATTGGCCTTTTTGGTCACTTGGATAGGCCAGCAAGGGAGAGACTCTGGGTATTTACTGTTTAGAGCCATAGTCACAGGAACAGAGATCTCCTGGGAGCGACTTTGTAGTTACAGTCACTCTCATATTGTCCTCATGAGTGTGACCTTGAAGTTCTCAGTCACTCATAGGCAATGTGGATGAGGATGACCCAGTTCAGATCTTAGTTTTTTGGCTTCTCATCATTAGTTGTCTTAAGTGATCTTGTAGATCTGGGTTTCACTGCTCTTATAACATACCTGTAGATCTATATATCTGGTTTATTGTTACTACTACTAATCATATGGATTGGGCTCATTGTACTCACTTTTGTAACTTTTTATGATGATTTAAGAAGAAGAATATTTGCAAGGGATTTCCCCATAGTGAGTTTTTCCCTGGTCTATATGTTTTCATTCTTTCTTCTATTGTTCCTTTTATATTCCGCTGCATTGATGGTGATGGTGATTTTGTTTCTTTCTATGTAATTGCATATGTGGATGTACAATGGTGTAGATTTTAATAATGTAATGATGATATGGGGTGAACTTGAAGTATTAATGGTGAAATAAAACTATCATAGTAAATAACAATGTCACTCTAAGAAAAATTAACGCGACCCCTCTCACAAAAAGAAAAATAGCTTGACACAACTAGGACTAATGCAGATCTGATTTGCAAGAACCTGTAGACTACTAACTAGGAGATTGTTGAGATCAAAGGCCTTCTTAAAGGAAATATGTCTCTTGTTCAAGTTAAGAAACTGATCTAGGATGAAACTATAGCATAGATGAAAAACAACTGGGAGTACATAACTTTGATGGATGAACAAAATATTTTGATCAAGGACTACAATTTCTATAGAAAGGTTTAACTAGGTTCGGTCTTCATAATGACATGTGTAATTGTGGTTTTATGTAATTGGTGTAAAGAATAAAAATAAAATTATTATTGTAATGCTTGTCTCATGGGTTTCATGAGAAAGGAATTTTATTTTTAGTGATGACTCTGTTGACAGTGTTGGACCTACCAACATGTCAGGAGATCTCCCCACTAAGAAGTCCCAATTAGACCTCAGACCATTTGGTGTAGGAGCCCCAACAGTGGGTCATACAGTAATGCCTTGACCACAATTTTGCACAGAGACAAGTAAGATAAATATGTTGGTAGCAAGGGTGTGAGAGCTGCAGTAAGACAAGGAAGGTGCATGAAAGATTCTAGCACACTGAGGGTGAGGTGAGTGCGCCCCTTGGAAACCTATAGTAGTACTCAAATTGGAAGGGAACACATGAGTGAAGATGCATCACAATATGGAAAACAAGTTAGTGAGAAATCCAAAGTGATGGTTAAACCAATAACACATTTTAGAAAGATTCATACATACTTATATAGAATAGTCCATAAATGCATGCGTGAGAAAACAAATACATATATCATTTAGAGTAAACCAGATAGGATAGAATACAATAGAACATATGCATGAAACGTGATGGCTCTGTTATATTACAAAGTGTGAGTTCCATTCATACAATACATCCATGTCCAACCACTAGTTCCAATAGTGGAATGTTACAGCCACAATCGCCTGCTCCTCCAAAGAGTTGTACTAGCTCTACGTAGTGGAGAAGCCAAGGCTCGTTACAATACTATCCAAGCTCTTTCTAATATAGTCTTATCGGAAGCTTGGCTAACCAAAAGCCTATACAATGAGTTATGAGGTACTATTTATATCAAAGGGTGGCGTGACACTTGACATCCCCCTTTGTGACAGTTCATCTACCCTCATGACTCTTCATCTACTCTATGACTGTTACATCCAACTATCGACACTTGAACTTCCACTTGACAAGACATTACATTACAATGCACATGTGCGCATGTGAGACAAAATGGCTTGAGCAAGCCATGCAAGGCATCAATGACACTCAGTCTGCTGTGGTGAGACAAACGCTTTGACATGCTTGTGATGGTCAAGGTGGTCATCTGTGATGGTGTGCATGTGTTCCATGGTGACATCTTGTTGAAGCTAACTCTTGCCTCCATTGCACCTAGGTGCATTGGTATGGCTCCTCCATCCAACTCATCTGATAGCATGTTCATGGTCTTTTGGGTGTGGCTGAATTGGAAACACACTGATGCATAGTGTTCGTGCTGATATTCTCATGTGTGTTGGTGGTCATGCGCATCAACTTGTTGAAGTACATGTTCAGCTCCAGTTGGATTTGCTTCTTGTCTTTGCCTCGGTGAGTGTACCAAATGGGTGGGATCACATGCGTGCGCACAATGACATGCATGCTTCTAAATTCCCTTCCATGCGATCAACAACACCACTCACCATCTTTGCTCCGTGCCAGCTATTGGGATGAATCTATAACTTGTACGGGCACAGTTTCATCCATTTGTGCATGTTGCGCCCCCTGCTATACCTGTTCATGCTGGAACTCATTCTCTCGTCTGTGCCAATTCTGTTCTTCCTTGAGTTTTCTCTTGAGCACATGCAACTCCTTCTCCATTTGATTCTCTACCTTCACGTGATCTTCATGTCGTGCCATCACCTCATAGCCTTGGTCTCCAAAGTTTCTTTCACCACAAGTAGATTTGCTTGAGCTTGCAACTTTGTTCCACCTCTGTGTTGTCAATTGACCTTCTTCTTGTGTTTGTTGCATCCGGTATGTTGCCTTTAGCTGTTGTTGATGATGCTTCTTGTTGTGGTGTTGTTATCATCATATATTGATGTCCTTAGCTACGAACAACTTGATGTCTTCATGGGTAGGAAAGTTCATAGACACTTGATCGACTGCATCCCCAAGTGTGCTCCGAATGGTGTATTTGACTCTACTTTCCTGGAAACCATTGTACCTGTAATGTTGAGAGTAAAATGAACACCTTCGATACCTGGAGACATGGCAACACTCATGGCAAGAAATCTGTTAGTCGAAAACCAAAATGAACTTGAGAACTGACTTGCGACATACCTGTGTGACTGATCATGAAGGTTGAGCAATTTCTACCAGGAGGTTGGGAGGCTGACTAACTGTTGGAACTGTGCAATGCATAGTCCATCCTGGCTTCTTAATGTTGGAATTATGCAATGCACAATCTTAGCTAGAAATGGTTGCACGCTCAGTGACTGCATTGTGCAATTTTCTGGGCCAACAGTCATTGTCCTTCAGAATTGCGCAATGCAAGAATTGAGGACAGTCACTGGGAAAAATGTGCATTTCTTGAGAGGAAGACAGATCCTTCCCTCTCAGTATTGCGTAATGTTGTCTTAGTGAGGCAAAGTCCAGGCCAAGGCTGCCCAGACATGCTGACGGGTGACTGAAAGCGAATGTGAATGTGAATGCATGGTGATAATGAGTGTAAACATAAGTGGATTATTGTGCATGAAAAAAGTGGATGAAATATTCAGAAAATGAAATAACATGCATGTGGGTGAGGTGAGTCACCGAATCAACAACCGTTCTTGAAAAATAGTTTCATGCATACGACAACAGTGAGATGTTAACAAAAACTGAAACGGTGCTAGTACAAGCTAGTATGTATCAAAACGATAGAAAGCACTCACTGAAATCAAGCAGAGAACATTCATGCGAAGGGAAATGAAAAAAGCGCCAGAAATGCAGCATAAGACATGGAAAGCAGGCTTACCCAAAAATAGCTGAGCTGAATGTGCCTACGACTCCTAGATGTGATGTGGGATATCAAAGCTGCAAGGTTGATGTGAGGATTGAGCTTTGCAGCATCTGTTTCATGAGTTTTGATAAAATCGAAGACGTAACATGCATGCCACAAATATAGGAAGAGTGATAGTTGGTGGCAGGTTTCCGAAATGATCCTTGCATGCAACCTCCAGCTGCTAAAAGTAGATCCCTGAATCAAGGGATGCCTTTGCATGCTTCCATGGGAGAAGCAACCCATGCATTCAAATCGGTTTTGATCGGTCCCGGAGGGAACTGGTCAACTCAACTGCACATGCAAGAGGCTTCTCAACTGGTAGGAGAAAATGCGCATTTCTGGAAGGGAGCTGGGTTGGTTGCCCAAGAGATTTGTGCAATTTGTGGGTAGAGTAGCTGACTACTACCCAAGACTATGCAATCCTAGGTTGAGCAGCCCTGCTGGGAGGAATTGCACAATTTTCTGGATGAAGCCTGACTAGCAGAATTGCGCAATTCTAGAGCCTAGCAGGCTGCCAGATTGAATTGTGAAATTTCTAAAGGGAAGGTTGGTTTCCCTCTAGAATTGTGCAATTTATTAAGGGATATTCTTAGCCTATTGTTGGACCAAGTTTGGAGAAACAACTTGTGAGGGGGATGCATCAAGCTATGATGGATAGGCTGCCTTTCTGCAAGTAAAACACTGAATCTTGTGTACTTGACGAAGCAAGACATGCTGCTGTGAGATGTTGGTAGGGAGGCTCCAAAACGAAGCTAAGGAAAAATTTGGAGGGTGTTTGTAGCCGCTACAACACTTGGCGACACACTGGGAGAAATACACCTCTCTAAGTGGACCTTGTTTGTGAAAATCAAATCTAACACCTCTGGAAGTATTGTTCAATTCTCAGTTCGTCTTGGTCTCACACTAGCTTGATTTTAAGATGTACCATCTACCAAGATCTTGGTCAATTGACACACATTCCAAGCCAAGTAAACACAACTATTTCAATTGGGGTTGAGGGTTATATTGATGCACAAGCAGTATAGTCGTTAGAGTCTTAGTTTCATCTCTGGTGTTGCTCTACTGCTAGCAGCCCTGGACAGTAACCTGACGGAGTCACTTATGAACACAAGCATGGTTCCACTACCAGCGAGCCTTGTTAGTACCTCGGCAGAGTTACTTGCATCACCTCTTTGTGTAGGAAGCATTTCTCTTCTTTCGCCTTATTCATTTTTCATTTTGAATTTTTTCACTTTTCATTTTTTTTTCATAACTATGCATATCACTTATTCATTTCATAGGTGGAAGAGGGATCCCAACTTATTGAAAGCAGAAGAGGTTGTTCCAGTAGAGAAGTAGTTTATTATACCTCTGACATTCCTCTTAAGCTTTTCCCCCTCACCTTACTCTACTTGACTGAGCAGACAAGGGTTAACCCAAAAACAACCGACTAGAGTAGGTGACCCTAGTTAGCGTGCAAGCGTTGTGTTTTCACCAAGGTTAACTTCGAACAATATGTATTTTCCTTCGATGTATCATGGACTAAAAGTAACAGGTTCTTCATATAGAGGCAGGATGATAAATAACCAAGTAGTGATAGTTGTACAAGGCCTCTTTTACTTTACCCATCTTGTTTCAAGAGTAATACATGGTTTCATGTGAAACTAACCTACGAACAAAACAAGAAAACTAACAAACCACAAGCAAAGCAAAAGTAAAAGAAAAAGCGAAAGCAAAGTAGGCAAACAAGCAAGCGAACAAAGAAAATAATAAAACAAGCATGCAAGCAAACCAACTGAAAGAAAACACTACTCCATCCCCTAAACTAATGGTGAATGGGCCTGATCACATGAGGTGATATTTCCAATGTAGCCACCGGCGCATTGGTTGACCCATGTTGGTGAAGTCTTGGTATGCGAGCAACCCAGTTATGCAAATCAACAAGAAATACATATATAACAATGAAGACAACCACACTTTGTGCTCCAAGATGCCCATGGGGCATAAGTGAGTGCAAGTGTATAAAGAGCAGTTCGTGGACTTATCATGGTGTTGTGCAACACTACATGCAGCTTTGAAGCATAAGCACACTCTTGACTACGACATGCAAGCAAATGAAAGAAACAAATACAACTAGTGTTGTGCACGTGTGCTTGCAATGTAAGATTCCTCCAATGCATGAGCGATAGGATCATGCAGTTCGAGTGGAGGAAGCATGATCTATGTGTGAGATGTAGAAAATTTATGATAGGTTAACCCGATAATGCAATATAAATCAAAGCAGAATACTATAACCTACTTCTACTATCAATTTGTGGAAGCTTAAAGATCGAGCTGAACAATATAACCAGAAGAAGAAGAATCAAATGGAACAATACACATGAAAATACTTTTGGGGAAATCCTCAAATAAAAACCCCACACTATTCTATTATCATACATGGTTGAAATATAGAGGAATTATACAAAGCCTTAGCCCTCACAGCTAGCCAACTCTCAGTACAATCCTCACAAATGCTCACAGGCAATCTTGGATTCTCTCCAGCCTTCCTCTCTGCCCTCCAAGCTTCTATTTCCTTGCATTGTTCTTTATGGATGATTAGCCTTCAAAACTATGCAATCCTCAAGGATGAATCCTTAACTGCATGCATGAGTTTTCTCCATGAGAACACACACGCAACTAATAGTACATTGTCCTTGAACATTAATCTCAACTGGGTCTTTCTCATAATAGACATGCATGAGTTTTTTATGAGGGAATCTTCAGTTTACTGGAGTAGCACTAGTTGAGTGCATTAATGCATTAACTGACTGTTAACTCACTATTTGTTCATCAAAAAGTTTGGAACTAATTTAATTGGACTTAACTCAGTAAACTGAGTTAACTAATTACAACTCAAATATAACTCAATCTTATCTCCTTAATTAAAGGGATAACTCTTGCATGACTTCAGAAAGACTTCTAACTTGAATTAATCCAACTAATTAATTTAAAATAAATTAATTAATTATTTCCAAGTAGCTGTTAAGACTAAATTCTATTTTAATTCACAATTTAATTCAAGTAAAAATTAAATTGGAATATTCTTGTTGCCATATTTCAACACTCCCTCTCAACAAGAAAGGGATTATCTGCCACCCCAATCCTGTCTCTATGGAACTCAAATTTACAATTTGGCAATGCCTTTGTCAAAATGTCAGCATCTTGCTCCTCTGTCAAAATATACTGCAGCAACATGACCCTCTCGACCTATGAAAAGCCACGAGCAACAAATTTTCCTTATGCTTCTCCACACTACCATCAACAGCTTGCTTTATCTTGTAAAGCCAACGAGAACTCACAACTGACTTGTTCTCCAGTCTCGGAACCACGTCCCAAACACTGTTACGAACTATGGAGTCATACTCCTCCACCATAGCATCAACCCAAATCGGCTACTGCACTGCTTCCTCAAAGAAGATGGCTCGGTCTCAACACATTCCCTAGCAAGGGCCATGTATCCAATGTACCTCTCAGGTGACCTCCTTTGTCTGCGCTGAGAAGATGGTGCTCCCACATTCTCTCTCACATCCTCCAACAATCTATCAGCTTCTCTTGTGCACTTCCATCCATCTCTTGAAGACTCTACTTGAGTCGATGTCTCCACTCCTGGAACCTCTACATGTAGCTTCTCCACATCGGTCTAAGGCTCCTCCTCCTTAGGAACCAACAGTTCCTCCACAGCCTGTAGTTGGAGCTCCTTCTCAAGGGAAACTTGCATGGCCTTCTGCTCATCAAACTTGAGATCTCTGCGAACCACTGTCCTCCAACTGGTAGGAAAGTACACCCAATAGTTGTGAGGTGTATCAGTGTACCCCACAAATATCCCCAACTCTGTTTTCAGCTCAAGCTTCTTTCATGCATCCTTTGTCCCATGAAAATATACCGATGAGCCAAAGATCCTGAAGTGACCCACATCTGGTCTCTTACCAGAGAAAGCTTCCTCTGGTGTCTTCATCCCAAGTATGTGATGTAGGCTTCTATTCTGCAAATAGATCATTGTGTTGCATGCCTCATCCCACAAGTGAAGTGGTAAGCCTTGATCATGTAGCATTGCCCATGCTACCCCTACAATAGTTCTGTTCTTCCTCTTGGCCACCCCATTCTGCTGTGGGTTATGAGGTGCTGTCAACTCTCGTGTAATTCCTTCCACTGCACAGAAGTCCTTAAATTCTTAAGAGACATATTCTCCACCATTGTCACTTCTCAAGGCCTTGATATTCTTCCCTGACTCTTTCTCGACGAAAGCTTTGAACTCACAAAACTTTGTGAAGGTTTGATCCTTCTTCTGCATGAAATAAATCTAGCATTTACGAGAATAGTCATCAATGAAAATCACATAATACCTTTGCTTCGCTATGGATGCCGTCAAGAATGGTTGACTAAAATCAGTATGAACTCGCTCTAAGATACCTTCTGTTTGACTGTCTCGGTCATGAAAGGAAGAATTGGTGTACTTTCCTAAGGTACAACCTTTGCATGTGTCAACTTGCTCAAGTTTACCTTTGGGATGTCCTGTAGATATATGCTACATTATCTTCAAAGCCCCATGATGCAAATGGCCCAACTGCCTATGCCACAACTCACCAATGTCTTGGCTTTGCACCAATTTTGCTTTTGTACTCAATGGTGCACAATCATCTACCTCTAGTTTATAGAGATTCTTCACCCGAATCCCTATCCTCTTGGTCTAACCCGTGGCTATGTGTCGTAGGAACACCTTTCCTTTACTGAAGACAACATTGTAGCCTTTTTCCTCCAACATTGCTACTGATGCCAAGTTCTTCTTCAGCCCATGCACATACATCACATCTGTCAAGGTGAGAGGAGCTCCATGCTCCCTCTGAAAAGAAACCATGCCCACTCTTGAAACACTATACCTTCCGTCATCACCGATCTCTATGCGCATCTTGAGGTCTTTCTCCTCCAATGCACTGAATAAATTTTTATCACCGGTCATGTGGAATGAGGCTCCACTGTCAAGACACCAGACATAACCCATTATCGATGACACCATGCATGCGATGAGGGTAAAGTCCATTTCAAACTAAGAGGCTAATGCCTCACCTTATGATCCTTCCGAGGATCCTTTCTTGGACTTCTTCGATGGAAAATTAGTCACATAATGTCCCATCTTGTGACAATTAAAGCATCTTGCTTTAGACATGTCACCCTTCTTCCCTCCATGAGAAGAATTCGATTTGAAATGGGAAGCCTTCCCCTTCTCTTTCCTTGCCTTACTTGCTAAGACCAGATTTTCTTCATCATCATTCTTGGATGAGGAACCATCTTGTGTGCTCCTTCTGATCTCCTCCTGCATAAGATCCAACCATAGTCATTCCTAATCTGGCAGTTTCTCCCTTCCATTCATAAAGTCCTGGTAGCTATTTCAACTCTTTGGAAAGCCAAGGAGAGTGAGGCTCACCATATCATCATCAGCAATAGTTATTCCCACACTACCAAACTCATCTCTACAGGTGGTGAGCTTGTTTAGATATGTGGAAATAGTATCACCCTTCTCCATCTTGATTCTTTGAAGCTTATCCTTGAGCACCAATTTCCTCTGGTCGCTACTGTTCTAGTAGAGGTCCTTCAATGTATTCCACATTGAAAATGGAGTATCCTTCCCATGGAGACTCAAGACAATATGGTCTTGAACTCCCTTAAGGATGATCTATCTCGCCTTTGCCACACACTTCTTCCACTCAGCCAACTCTTGTGCATTAGTTGAAGCTGGCTTTGGGATTTCTTGATCAATGAATTCCTTCAAGCCATTGTCTTCTAATACAGCCTCCATTCTATCTTTCCATGATGTGTAATTCGAGCTACCTTCCAAGGCATACTCAAATCTCAAGCCATAGAATGTCATTGGCCAACCTTGAAGTATGACATGAATTCGATTTGCACCCGCAACCCCGAACTTCAAACTTTGAATTCTCTTCTTAGTATACTCTTCATAGCTTTGATACCATGTAGAAAATATGTGATAGGTTAACCCGATAATGCAATATAATTCAAAGAAAAATACTATAACCTACTTCTACTATCAGTTTGTGGAAGCTTAACGATCGAGCTGAATAATATAACCAGAAGAAGAAGAATCAATGGGACAATACACATGAAAATACTTTTGGGGAAATCCTCAGATAAAAACCCCACACTATTGTATTATCATACATGGTTGAAATACATAGGATTTATACAAAGCCTTAGCTCTCACAGCTAGCCAACTCTCAGTACAATCCTCACAGATGCTCATAGGCAATCTTGTCTTCTCTCCAGCCTTCCTCTCTGCCCTCCAAGCTCCTATTTCCTTGCATTTTTCCTTGTATATGATTAGCCTTCAAAACTGCGCAATCCTTAAGGATGAAGCCTTGACTACATGCATGAGTTTTCTCCATGAGAAAACACATGCAACTGATAGTACATTGTCCTTGAACATTAATCTCAACTGGGTATTTCTTAGAATAGACATGCATGAGTTTCTGATGAGGGAATCTTCAGTTAACTGGAGTAGCACTAGATGAGTTGCCATATTTCAACATGAGATTGATCTTCAATGCATACAAGCAAGTGATGAGGAGCCTTGGGAGATTGAACAATTTCCTGATCAGAAGTGAAACGAACCTCAGGACAGTGAGGGCCTGACATAACCATAAGCTTAGGCTGAAGTTCCTAGATAGTCTTGGGTGTTTCAACTTCATCGTCAGATAGATCATCATAGATCAGTGGCTTCGAAAAATCAAATGCAATAGAAACATGATCATGATTGAATATGGGAGAAAATGGATCACGACATCCATGATCAGAAAAATCAGTGATTTCATTGGCATCCTCATGATTAGATGAATCAAACATAGGGTAGATGAAAATAGGACAAATTCATCCTCTGTCTTTCTAGAAAAGACAAATGAAAGATCAAGCGGATTTTCAATGAATAACTTGTCCTCTCCATCGTTGAATGTTGGAATGGTATCCAGTGTATCATGCAAGTGGTCATCAATGGGTTCATCCATAGATGAAGATGCACATGAGAAATCATGCATGGCAGGTTCACCAAAGATGTTAGGAAGGAACAGAGGGGGCTCGGATAGAAGGGAGTCATCCTTTTCCAAGTGTTGATGCTCAGACTCCCACTCATACTCTTCATGAATGACAACAAATGTTGGTTGTGCAACACCAACTCATCAATGGCTTGTTTGTCGTTCAGAAGAAGTGTAGAGTCTGGAATGGAAAAACACAAGACAGTATCATCCGAAGGAACAACCAAGTGCAAAGACGGAGGTTGTGGAACAAAATTCATATGACAATTCGATGGACTCACAACCAAATATACGCGAAAATTAAGTGAAGTGATGTTGGGAGGATGTGATAGTTGAACATATGTGTGAGGATGATCCTCAACATCACTCTGTAGTGGTGGAGCTATTTGATGAGGGGATGGTAGAGAGTCACTTGTGATAGTGACCACATCCATCTGATATTGCGCAGCTCCATCAGTAAAGAATGTTGAGCGAGGATTGATTTAAAAATTCTTCTTGGGATGAGAAGATTTCTTAATGCAATACTCGAATTGGTCCCAAAGATAGAAAAACTTCATCTAGCTCTTCAGAGCTTGAAACTGCAAGTCATGGAAGTGCTACCAAAAATCCATAGTCGATTCATACAGAGCTTTACGTTGTTGTAACAATTTTTGGTCAAGATTTTCTGGATCAAAATGATAGAAATTGTCTTCAATGAGATCACAGAAGTGCTCAATTGAGTGCATGCTTTTAGCCGGTAGGCTACACAACCACCAATATGGGGATTCGTGAAGTGTGTATGCAAGCAGAAAACTGGCATGTTCGTCAGAAGATCCATCTTCCTCATGAAGCATGGAACGAAAGTTATGTAAGAACTCAAGTCAGGCACCTTTTCCTTCACCATCATACGTGTAAGTGGACAAGAGATCAAAGAACTCCCTCGTGATGGTGACATTTTCATGATTCTAAAAACATCACTAAGGGAGAAGAGTGCAAGAATCCATGATAGATATGCAAAGGTTCAAAACATGATGAGAGGACATAGCTTGTCATTTGGCCCTCTTTCTAGCACCATAAATGTTGATGGTTCTAGACCCACCAACATGTCAGGGGATCTCCCCAGTAAGAAATCCCAATTAGACCTCAGACCATTTGGTGTAGGAGTCCCAATAGTGGGTCGTACGGTAATGCCTTGACCACGATTTTGCACAGAGACAAGTAAGATAACTCTGTTGGTGGCAAGGGTGTGACAGATGTAATAAGACAAGGAAGGTGCATGAGAGGTTCTAGCACACTAAGGGTGAGGTGAGTGTGCCCCTTGGAAACCTGTAGTAGTACTCAGCTTGGAAGGGAACACATGAGTTAAGATGCATCACAAGCTAGAAAGAAAGTTATCGAGCAATCCAAAGTGGTGGTTAAACTAGCAACACATTTCAGAAATATTCGTACATACTTATACAAAATATTCCATACATGCATGCGTAAGCAAACAAATACATATATCATTTAGAGTAAACCATATAAGATAGAATACAATACAACATATGCCTAAAATGTGTTGGCTCTGTTATATTAAGAAGTGTGAGTTCTAGTCATACAATACACCCATGTCCAACCACTAGCTCCAATAGTGGAACATTACAGCCACAATCACTTACTCCTCCAAATAGTTGTACTAGCTCTGCGTAGTGGAGAAGCCAAGGCTCGTTACAATACTATCCAAGCTCTCTCTAAGATAGTCTTATCAGAAGCTTGGCTGGCCAAAAGCCTATATAATGAGCTATGAGGTACTATTTATAGCAAAGGGTGGGGTGACACTTGACATCCCCCTTTGTGATAGTTCATCTACCCTCATGACTCTTCATCTACTCTGTGATTGTTACATCCAACTATCGACACTTGAACTTCCACTTGACAAGACGTTACATTACAATGCACATGTTCCTATGTGAGACAAAATGGCTTGAGCAAGCCATGAAAGACATCATTCACACTCGGTCCGTTGTGGTGAGACCAAATATTTGACATGCTTGTGATGGTAAAGGTGGTGAGTTGATGCCAAGCTTGGTCATCCGTGATGGTGTGCATGTGTTCCATGGTGACATCTTGCTGAAGTGAACTCTTACCTCTGTTGCATCCAAGGGCATTGGTATGGCTCCTTTGTCCGAATTTTCCGATAGCATGTGCATGGTCTTTTGGGTGTGGTTGAACAGAAAACACATTGATGCATTGTGTCTGTGTTGATCTTACGGTGTGTGTTGGTGGTCATGTGCATCAACTTATCAAAGTACATGTTTAGCTCCAGCCAGACTTGCTTCTTGTCTTCACCTCAATGAGTGTGTCGAATGGGTGGGATCACATGCATGCGCACAATGACATGCATGCTTCTGAATTCCCTTCCATGCTATCAACAACACCACTCACCATGTTCGCTTTGTGCCAACTGCTAGGATGAATCTATAACTTGTGCATGCTTAGTTTCATCCATTTGTGCATGTTGTGCCCCCTGTTGTACCTGTTTATGCTGCAACCCATTATGTAATTTGTGCAACCCCTATTCTTTCTTGAGTTGTGCTCTGTTCCATTCTCTTCCTTCACGTGATCTTCATATCGCGCCATCACCTCATAGCCTTGGTCTCCAAAGTTGCTTTCACACTAAGTAGATCTGCTTGAGCTTGCAACTTTGTTCCGCCTTTGTGTTGTCAGTCGACCTTCTTCTTGCGTTTGTTGCATCCGGTATGCTACCTTCAGTTGTTGTTCATGGTTCTGCTTGCTGTGATGTTGCTTCTGTCATATCTTGATGTCCTTCTCTACGAATAAATTGATGTCTTCATGGGTAGGCAAGTTCATAGACACTTGATCGATTACATCCCCAAGTGTTCTCCGAACGGTGTCTTTGACTCTGGTCTCCTGGAAACCATTGCACCTGTACTATTGAGAGGCAAATGAACACCTACGATACCTAGAAACATGGAAACACTCATGGCAAGCAATATGTTAGTCGAAAACCAAAATGAACTTGAGAACTAACTTGCAACATACCTGTGTGACTGATCATGAAGGTTGGGAGAATGACTACCAAGACTGTGCAAGGCATAGTTTGGACTGTCAGGAGGCTGACTGGTTGCTGGAACTATACAAAGCACAGTCCATCCTGGCTACAAACTGTTTATATTGTACAATGCGCAATCTTAGTTGGAAATGATCGCAGGCTCAATGATTGCATTGCGTAATGTTTTGGGCCAACAACCACTGTCCTTTAGAATTGTGCAATACAAGATTGGAGGACAGTCACTGGCTAGAAATGCACATTTCTTGAGAGGAATATAGAGCCTTCCCTCTCAGGATTGCACAATGTTGTCTTGGTGAGGCAGAGTCTAGGCCAAGGCTATCCAGACCCGCCGATGGGTGACTGAAAGCGAATGTGAATATGAATGCATGCCGATACTAAGTGTAAACATAAGTGAATAATCATGCATGCAAACAATGGATGAAGGATTCATCAAATGGAACAACATGCATGTGGGTGAGGTGAGTCGCCAAATCGGAAACTGTTCGTGAAAAAAGGTTTCATGCATGCGACATCAGTGAGATGTTAACAAAAACTGAAATGGTGCTAGTACAAGCTAGTATGTATCAGAACAACAACAAGCGCTCACTGAAATCAAGCAGAAAACATTCATATGAAGTGAAACACAAAAAGTGCCAGAAATGCAACAGAAGACATGGAAGGCAGACTTACCCCAAAATAGCTGAGTTGAATGTGGCGAGGACTCCTAGATTTGATGTGGGATGTCAGAGATGCAAGGTTGATCTAGGGAATGAGCTCTGCAATGTTTGATTCATGATTTTTGATAAAATTGAAGATGTGACGCACATGCCACAAATATAGGAAGAGTGACACTTTGTGGGAGGTTTCTAAAATGATCCATCCATGCAACCTCTAGCTGCTAAAAGTAGATCCCTGAATCATGGGATGCCTTTGCATGTTGCCTTGGGAGAAGCAGCTCATGCATGAAAATCAGTTTTGCTCGGTCTCGGAGGAACTGGTCAACTCAACTGCACATGCAAGAGACTTCTCAACTATTGGGAGAAAATGTGCATTTTTGGAAGGGATTTGGGCTAGCTTCCCAGGAGATTTGTGCAATTTCTGGCAAGAGCAGCTGACTGCTGCCCAGGACTGTGCAATTCATGGGCTGAGCAGCCCTGTTAGGAGGAATTGAGCAATTTTATGGATGAATCTTGAATGGTAGAATTGCGCAATTCTGGAGCCCAGCAAGTTGCCAAACTGAATTTCACAATTTCTGGAGGGAAGGTTGGTTTCCCTCCAGAATTGCGCAATTTCTTGAGGAAGCTAGTCAACCTGGAGTTGGACCAAGTTCGAACAAACACCCTATGAGGGGGATGCATCAAGCTTTGATAGACAGGCTACCTTTCTGCAAGAAAAACACTTAAGCTTCTGTACTTGATGAAGTAAGACATGATGTTGTGAAAGGTTGGTAGGGAGGCTCCAAAACGAAGCTAAGGAAAACTTTTGGAGGGTAGTTGTAGCCACTGCAACATGATCCCATTGCAAGCCTTTAGGATTTTTCATCTAGTCATAAAATTCAATTTTATTCTATGGCATGTATGAAGGACCATTCTTGGCATGTTTCACATTTTTATAAGTCATTGAAAGAGTCAATATACCATCCAAGACAAGCACAATCATCTCCTAGCAAGACATCTTCAAGATGGAATTAATAAACTCCTCCAACTGACACATTAGCTCATCCTCCATCAAGTCAAGCAATCTCAGATGGAAACCACTATAAATAGGCAACTCAGACTTAGATCAAAACACAAAATTTCCTTGCAGCATAGGTCTAAAACAAAAGTGCAAAAAAGGTCAAAGAAGATGGTCCTATTACCAACAAAGTAAAGAAAAGGAATAGAAAAATATTTCAGAGTGTTTTAGGACTATTTTTAGGGTTATTTCTTATCACACATGTGAAATAAAGGAGGTAGAATCTGTTGTAGAAGAAACTGAGAAGAACCAAGGTTTGTAAGGTTACTTGTGAAGTCAATTCAACAAGATGAGTTGAAGAAGATAGTTCTTTAGTCCAATCGAAGAAGGTTATGGGATTGGATCACGATATATCTCTCTCATGAGTGTTGCAACTAGGGTTTCCAAGGAGGGAAAAATAAGGTGTGGGTATGAAGTAGAAGGAAGCCAAAGTTGAAGAGTAGCCAAGAAGAAGAAAGGAGAAGAAGGTCTTGGAGTGGAAAATAGGTCAAGGATCTTCGTCTTGCTATTCATCAATTGGAATATCTATAAGAAGAAGAATTTATTCGGGTTTTCCTCTCAAGAAGGAGAGGTTTTAGCCCTAGCTGATAGCCCATATTCTGTGTCTCTTGTCTCTTTATGGTTTATGCATTGGTAGCTATTTGATGAAGAAGAACACTGATAATCTAAATAAAGGAAGATCCTAATCTAAGAAAGTAAAAATAATTCACAAGTAGTTAATAATAGAAGATAAATCACTTAATCTTTGATTTGTTTTTGAATGTTAGTTTTTGTTGTGATGATATCAATTACATATTTCTAAACATGTGCTTGCTTATTGCTTCTTGTACTGAGTTTTCATTCGTTGTTTGTGTATGTAAACAGGTGAATTTCCTTCAGTTTAATATGACATTCATGAGAAAAGTAGCTTCAAAAACATGTACTGAAAAACAGACATTTAAATTACAACAAACCATTAAGGAGACACTTTAACACAATGTTTTGATGAAGGAGTTCACCCCTCCTGGGCTACATCTCCTTGGGCTAGCTTCCATGGCTTGGACCTCTGTATTAGCTCAATATGGAAAAATGTTGGTTTACAAAGCTCTATGGCTCTTAATACCTTCACCAATGTGTTTAGAATGTCCAAATTAGCCAAGAACACCTCTTCCTGAGCTCAATTTGGTCAAAAATTGCCTTCTCTATGACTCAGACACTCTTTTCCTAGAAAAACTCCTCTAAATCTAGAATGGTTCTAGTTATAGCCACTAAATGTGGAGGTAGGCTGGAAATTAGTGGCATCACCAAAATTACGCCGTTTTAAAATCGGGCTTGATTAATGGTTAACTGTGCTTAATTAGATTTAAACCCGGATTAGCGCTAACCATAACCTTAACATCCGACAATTTTGGTGGGGGTTGTCACATGTGATGGTTAGCATACATTAACCATCGGGTTAATAGACTTGTTGAAGCCATCAGAGTGGTTAATTGTTTGGTGTTATAACATTTGCATTCACATGTTGGAGACTGTTGCAGTGTTGGTGAACTATCCATTGAGTTAACACTAGCCATGACTGCGATGTTTGTTGTTGCGATCACATGTGGAGGGCTAGCCTGCGGGTTGGCCCTCCCAATTGCTCGCTTCAACTTCACTAAACTTTAAATGAATGCGAAAGCTATATGGTTAAGTGATAATGGATATTGGAGGTAATTAAGGCTTATGGTCTGTGTGACGAAGGTTGTGGGTTTGACCCCAACTTCCACCAAAATTTTGTCGAATTGCACTCTACTTAGGCCAGTGGGAGGTGCCACGTGGCGACCTCTCTGCTTGCCACGTGGCATTTTTCATTGGCCCAGAAAACAAACCAATCACACTATGCCAACACACTAATCTGAAACCCAATGAAACGATGCCACTTGTCCATATGTGATTCATCTTTCGCCATCATTGACCCTACCTAGTCACTTGCCATGTCAGTAATACGAACTATTGACTGTGCAGTGACTGGGCATTATTTTTTGCAAATTTCGCCTATTTAGCAAAGTGACCAGAACACAATAAATTTATCATACGAACTCGGTTTTTGGCGAAACGAGTTGCATTAGGATCATTTTTCCAAGACGGATGTGGTCATTTAGGTTTCGATCGATTCTCAAAACTTTGATTTTTTAGCTAAATACTGAGCACCTGATCATTCCTCCCCACTAGAAGCCTTTGTACCCCAAAAAATACTTTCAATTGTTCAGTAGGTGAGGGTATAGCTCCCTCGCCTTCTTGACCTACAACCATTTGGCTTGAGAAGACTTTTTTCCCTTGAGTCCCACTCTAAAGTATTCGACATCCCCTCTCTTCGAAGTCTCGATTCTTCTATCAAGTATGAGATCTTGTTGAAGCTCATCTAGATATTCTAGCGAGAAATCAACTATTGATGGCAGCTGAACATGCTCTCCTTGATCATCAATCAAAGGAGGCTCAAATAATCTCAAATTATCAACATTAACAATAGAGTATATTTTCATATAAGGAGGAAAATCAAGCTTAAATGCATTGTTACCAATCTTTTCCAGAATTTTAAAAGGACCATAACGGATTGGTTTAATATTTTTACCTTCCCCTTGAAGCCTCTCATTGCTAATATATAACCAAACTTCATCGCCAACTTGAAATTTATGATCAATCTGGTGTTTTTCATGCCTTCCCTTGTAGTTGCTTTCACTTTTCTCAAGCTGTTCCTACATTGTATGATGTATCAACTGAATTTTCTCTATGAACTTCCTTGCCTTATCGATGTCACTTTTATCATTGATGGTGAAAACTTTCTCAAATATGAAATCCAATGGTGATCTTGGCAAGTACCTATAACATGCCTCAAATGGCTATTTGTTTGTGGAAGAATGCTTTGCCCTATTGTATGCATGTTGTATGTTATGCAATTGTTCATCCCACAACATGGGATGTTTGCTGCAATATCCTCTAAGAAGATGAATAATTTTTCTCTTGACCACCTCGGTTTTTCCATTTGTTTGTGGATGAAAGGTTGTACTCTTCTCCAACTTTGTGTCCATCATGTCCCACAAATTTGACCAAAAATTCCCAACAAGTCGAGAATCTCAATCACTTACAATAGAAGTAGGAAGACCAAAATGAACCCAAATGTTTTCGAAGAAAAGATGAGATGTTTTTTCAGTTATAATTTTCTTTTTACATGGTGTTAGTATGCACATCTTGCTGAACTTGTCTACAACAACTTACAAGTAATCATGACCTTTCCTTGTTAATGGAAGACCTCCTACAAAATCCATTGAGATACTCTCCCATGGACGTGAAGGTACCGGAAGTGGAGTGTATAACCATTTTTTCTATTTCTAGGCTTACTTGTAGCACATAAAGAGCATCCTTTTATGAAACAAGAAACATTATCCAACATGCGTGGCCAATAACAATACCTTTGAAGATTCACTATTGCCTTGCCTACACCAAAGTGTCCAAAAATCAATGAAGTGTGCACCTCCCTTATGATACTATTTCTTTCTCCTTGTAGAATACAAAACTTTCCTAAGTGATACAACAAATTGTTATGTACATGACAATCCAACTCTTCAATTTGGTTTCTGTTGGGTACAAGAATTGCGCTTGAGAAAAATCCTCAACACTTAATTGTCAACTCGAGGGTTTTGTAAACTTAGAGACAAAGAACAGGAAATGCCAAAAATGGTATGAAATTTTCCTATTCCTCATCCTACTTCTTAAAGGAAATGCTTTGCAGAATTAGATAGAAAACAATCAGAAAGGCAATTGACACCAAAGAAACTCTAGTGCTGGAATGTAAAAGATAATTTGCAAGTAAATCAAGTAAAGAAATTCCACACAATGGAAACAATCTTAAATTCTGTAATGAAATTCTATGTTCATCTTCATATGGATGGCTAATATTCTAACAAGTGGGCCCTTGTAGAGTTATGTCTTCCTCCTGATCTTCCTTCCACACAAACAACCTGTCCTTGCATTGTTGCAATCTGCTTGCACTAGTGAAGGTATAGTATCTCTGTGTAAAAGTATATTTGAGCTTCCTTACTGAAGACTTATGTCTTAGTGAAGGTGCTCTAAGCCTTACGGCTTAGAGCACTCTGTTTCTGTGACAAGAGACCCGCTCTTGCACTAAGGCAGATTTTCCTTCACCTAGTTTCCAAATTACTTTCAAAAGGACTAAAAGATGTGCTGAAAAATAATTGCAATTGTAAATGAAATTATGAAGTAAATTATCTATGAAAAGGAAATATTCTTTAATTCATTAAACCTTGAAAAGGAAATAACTTCATGAAATAAAAGCAATTCAAAGGAATCAAACAGTAGTCTAAGTGTTTTGCATGTGTTAATTAACTTTGGTAATCGACTCAAAATGCTTATGTTCTTTGCAAATATAACATGTTCATGATAATTTTATGCAACTGCTTCCAGATCCCCTAAAGATGTACTTTTAATGTTGAAGATAGTTACTAAGTTACAGATTCATGCACTTGCAAAATAACTAGAAATAATATGTAGGTAAGTGAGTCAATGTTTGCTACAAAATGAATGACTAATCCAAAGTGCAGGCAAATGCATGCATTGGTGCAAGAAAGAGTTCCCTGCATGATCCAATTGAAAATGAATTAAGACAGAGATTGAGAGTGAAGGAAATGTGAGAAAGGAATTTCATAAACAAAGTAAATGTAGCTAACTCTCAAACCACAGACCCATTTCACACTTTAGCTACAAAACATATTATAATCAGAACTTGAAAAATAACTATTAAAACTATAACACCACACAGCTACAAAAGAAATATCTGCACCATCTTTCTTATTAATGAAAGTGAGAGGGGTAAATGAGCTGGGTTGGCTAGGCCCTAGCCAACCAGCTCATTCCCCTTCTAAGGAATGAAAAATCTCAACCCTTCAAATATACATCAAAGATAAATTAGACAATGTATATGCAAATGATGACAGTTCTCTTGTATTACTTAATTAAGCAAATATACATAACATAGCAGTCTAGCCCCCAAAGATAAGTAGATAACCAGAATACATAAAAATGAAATTACAATTGATGTTTCGCTAGCTAATCCTACCCATGATCTATATCTTATACATCCTCTCGGCCCTAGCCGTTTTCACTAATTACAGACATTTCTTATTCATGCCTTTTGGCCGAACAGACTTAGAAACCAAAATTACAAACTCGGCCAGCAGTTATAATGCACATGTATTTCGCTTGGCCGTAACCTAACTTTGGAAAAAATTCCCTGAATGCGTGCCACCTATTATCCTTATTCAGTTCATCAGTAGCTAAACTCAGAGTCAAGGATCGAGAGCCGTCCTCATGGAAGATTTGGCTTCTCAGAAATCTTGGGCAGTCTTCATGGCAGTGTAGGAATCTAACTGCACTAGTCATACTCATTCATAATTAATACTAAGTTCCACAATTACTCTAGGAAATTAAAGTGAGTTACAAGAGGTATGTAAACAAGCATGAAATCCATATAAAATGATTAATAAAGTGTTGTAATAAATCTTAATGTAAAATATGAGCAAGTGCAGGAATGGGTAACTATCTTGGACTAGTGTAGGAAAGAAGGGTCTTTATTGAGGTAAAATAGAGGTTGATATTTATGGAAATGGGGTATAAAATAGGGAAATTTGGGACACCAACATCCTCCCATCCCTATTATTTTGTGTGTCCTCACACAATGTTTTACCTTCTGCAAAAAATCCTCAAAAATGAATGGCTAGCTCCTCAGTCCTGAACTTCAATGTTTATTCTTGCTTTTACTATCTTCAGCTTATTGTCTCGGGCTTTTCACAACTACTTGGTCACCTTCTTGAGGCATTTATAGCATTTGGAATATTTATACTTCCATCCCTTTACTTGCTGCTTCTACCTCTTTACTTCTGCAAGTAAGTCCACCTCGCTCTTCTTCTGCCAACTCTGCTCTTTCATGACCTGGTTCAAAGCCTCCAGGTCATGGACTTGTTGCTCCAGATCTACTATTCTAGTATTGAGGAAGGGAGTGGAGGGTGTTGTGCTAAGATCTTTGGGTGTGAATGCCTTCTCCACCACGGACTCGAAACAAGTCCCATCATCATCAAGGTCAAGTTTGTCGAATTTTTGCCTTATGACAAGGGTTTCTATACTCAGGGTTTTCTTGTCACTAAGGGTTTTGATGCCCTCACCAATCTCCATGCCAAGAGTTTCAGTACCTTGTGCACTCAATTCCTCAGGGCTCTTAACACCTTGTTCTTCTAGTTTCTCTAGGAATTTAACGCCCTGTCTTCCGAAATCAGTAGGGGTTTCGGTTCCCTGTTCTTCTAAAACTACAGGGGCATCAGTACCCTGTCCTTCTAGCACCGCAGGGTCTTCAATACCCTGACCTTCTAACACTGTAGGGTCTTCAATACTCTAACCTTCTAAAACCGCAGTGTCTTCAATACCTTGACCTTCGAAAAGTGCAGGGTCTTCAATACCCTGACCTTCTAAAATCGTAGGGTCTTCAGTACCCCACTCCTCAAAATCATTGACGATCTCTACGTCTGGTTCACTAAAATTATCAAGGGCCTCTGCATGTTGTTCCTCTTCATCCTCCTCTACTTGGACTTCACCAATATTCGGTGTCATCTTTCTGCTCCTTAACCTATTGACAAATGTTGACAACAAGACGTCATCTTCTGCGTTCTCCTCATCTTCCGTAATGTGTGCTTCTGCATCTGCAAGCACTAAGAGATTATGAACTGTGGGGGAAACTTGGGGTGATTCATTGATTATGATCGAAGAACTTGACTGGTTCATCCCTTGGGCGACAATCTTCCTCCTCACCGAGGTTTTGGTCTTCCTCTTCTTTTCCACGGCTAGAGTGCTTTCAATGCCCCTCTTCTCTGCTTGCACTAGTGAACTTCCACCTCGCTGCTTGGCAGGAGACAATGTCTCTGCCTTCCTCTTCTTACTTGTATTTCTGCTAGCAGACACCTCTACACCCCTTGCTTCAAATTCTTTCAAAAATTCTCCCCACATTACTCCCTTTTCTTCTAACTTCTTCTTGACCAGAATCATGATAAGCCCATGATGGTAGAGCTTGGTTACAACTTTTCTTGCACTTCCACTCTGCATGTTTTTTTCCATCTTCTCAAGACTTCTGAGCAAGAAGTGAGGAAAATTAATCAACTTTCCTACCTCGAAATGCAGCAACAATCGAAGGTGATATACAAACGCCAATGTATAGCGTCCTTCGCCAGTTACAAACTTCCACAGTATAAATAGTAGGTCTCGCCACTTCCTGACCATGGCAATCTGTGGATGTCCCTTCCTCCAATCGACCTTAATTTTCTTGTCAATCACAAACCAGTGCCAATGCTTCTTAGTGAGCCGCTCCTTTTTAAAACAACGCTCCCCTGTAAGTGGTAGGCCTGTGGCTTGTGCAATAAACTCCTCTTTAATTTTTAACTTTAATGACCCGACCCTGACTCGGCCTCCTTTGAACTTCCTTGCGACCTCCAATACCATAGCCATGTTGAACTCATCAAATTTCTGCAGGAATGGTAGGAACCCAAATTCTTGCAATACTGCAAGACTGTTCCTGTACTCGGTGGTTTGTTCAATCTCCTGCAAAGACAATGGTTCACTCCCCACAAGTACACTTCACCCTCTCTGATCACACCCTTGAAGGAATTTCTGAGTGACTCCAATATTCGCCGAGAGTTTTATGCTAGAGCTTCATCGCCCTCCATCTTTTCAAACCCACTCACCTAACTATGATTGAATAGTCCCCCCATATCAAGTGTTGATTCGTGCCAGACCACTATGGGTGAATCGTAATGATTGGATGCAATGGTGGTATAGGTGGCAGTGGCGCAACGGCTACAATGATCGGATTACGGGCAAGCTAATAATGGTCAGGTAATGCATAATTATTTCAAGGAGGGTGAATGCAGGTTATCGGGAAATAGTACCATCCCACAATTACCATCATAATTTAATCAAACATACTTCAACACTTATTAAAAATATTAGATTTCAAACATTATACATGTTGCACTTTAAATATTTTTTTCCTAGGTTAGTAAATAATGAAACAAAGTATCAATTAAAACATGGAATATGATAACAAACCAACACATATATAGGAAAGTAAAAGCCCATAAATATCCTTGATAAACCACTCCAGGACTGTGTAGATTGCTTTCACAGTCAGCTATGTTTCTGCACTAAACTTGCTTACACTGTTGCGCTTGCACCAAAGACTTTTACCAAACAGAGAATTTGATAGGACATACTTCTGTAGCTAGACTTAAAAAAAAATTGCCTCACTATACAAGAAAAAATTATTAACCATCCTTTGGTGTTTCTCAAACATGCCTTCTGGATTGACTGCATCAAATTCTGCAATCAATTTATGAGGGAATAAAGAAGTGGGAAAGGGGTAAAATTTTATAATGGGAAGGAATATTACAGCAGGGATTTCAGAAATAATATCACCAAGATGGATAAAAGAAATGGGATGTGGGAAAAAAATGCAAGGGAAAAGAGGGATTTTACGAAATCGGGTAAGGGTAGTTTCTCAGAAGAAAGAGGAAGGTAATTCATTGGGGAATTTAGAAAAGAAACTAGTGGGAAATATCGAAATGGGAAATAAAATAAAGACAACATTTTTACCTTGAAATTTGCCTGCACTAGTGCAGGAAAAAATAACTACAGAGAGAAGTAAGCATTTACTTGAATAAAAACATCCATGCTAGTTACCCCAAACTTGGGTAAGTGTTCGGTTTCGTGAATCTTCTTCTTCTTGGTGGCAACCAACATATCTAAAAATTAAGTAACATTCCCTTTTTATTAAAATTTTGATATTCCTGCCATCATGTTGGTTTTCAGGTTGATCCTTCTACAATCATGTCAATCAATTGATTTTCATAATTACAGGATTTTTTTTTTCTTTTTATATTTTATATTTTTGTCATTTTTTCTCCCTTTTTTTTTTATTATTTTTTTAATAAGGAAAAGAAGGAATCAATTCTTCAACAGGTTGGTGTTACCACCGACCAACTCCTTTTCAAATGGTTGTTGAACTTGTTGCATAAAATATCCTTTAGTAAGGGGCTAAAAATATACGTCCAATCTATGCCCATTCACCAGGAACACAGAATTCCGTCCATCAATAGTTTTGATTTCTATCGCTCCATTTTCGAACACTTTGACCACCTCATAGGGTCCCATCGAGCGTGTATGGAATTTTCCTTTAAAATTTTTGAACCTTGAATTGTAAAGGAGTACCCAATCACCTGGTTGGAACTGCTTCTTCTAAATGGACTTGTCATGCCACTTCTTGCACTGTTGTTGAACCAAGATGTTTTGCTGAATAGCATCCCTTCAGATTTCATCTAACTCGTTTAATTGTAGAAGGCATTGCTGCTATGCTTCAGGGAGATCTAGTCCCAATTGGACTGCAATCCTGAAAGTCTTGATCTAAAATTCTATCAGCAAGAGGACTTGTTTCCAGTACACTAGCTCATATGGTGTGTGTCCTGTGTTGTTTCTCCAAGTGGCTCAATAGGTCCATAATGCTTTCGTAATTTGTCATCCCAATCTTTTTTGTGTATGTTTACTGTCTTTGTGAGGATGGACTCAATCACCTTATTCGTGGACTCCACCTAACCATTTTCTTGCGGGTGATATGGTGTAGATTTCCTATGCCGTATTTTGTACTACTCCATCACACCCTGTACCAGATTAGATATAAATTGCAATCCATTGTCAGAAACAATTTCTCTAGGCACACCAAATCTAGTAAAAATTTCAGTAAAAAGAAAATCAACAACTCTTTCAGTAGCAAAAGAAACAGCTTTAACTTCTACCATTTTGTAACAAAATCTGTATAAACCAAAATATGTTTTTTATTTGATGATGCTGGATTTATTGGTCCTACAAAATCAATGGCCCATTTTTCAAAAGGCTCAATCATAACTTGAGGACATAAAGGCATTTCATTGGTTTGATTAGGCTATCTAATTCGCTGACATCTATCACATCACTTGACATATTGTTTGGCATCTTTAAACAAGGAAGGCCAAAAATAGCCAGCTCATAACACTTTGTATGCAGTCCGCTTATCAGCGACATGACCCCCACAAGGTTCATCATGGGTAGATTTTAAGATATCAAACACCTCTCCCTCTCTTACACATCTATGGATAATGAGATCTGCTCCAGTGTAAAAGAGGTCTCCTTGGATCCAGGAATATGCAACACTTTTCTGAATGATATACCACTTTTCACGAGCGGATAAGTGAGCTGGTAATTTTCCAGTGACTAAATAGTTAGCTATGTTAGCAAACCATGGAGATTTTGTTGACACAGTAAAAAGATGTTCGTTAGGAAAACCATCATCAACAAGAATTGCTTCACAAGGATTATTTAATCTTGAAAGATAATCTGCTACTACCTTTGACTTTCCTAGTCTATCAATAATAGTAATATTAAATTCTTGTAATAATAGCAACCACATAGTCACTCTACCACTAGTTAATCGTTTATTCATCAAATGTCTTATAGTGGAATGGTCAGTATGTACAAAAACTTCATACCCTGTAATATAATGTCTGAATTTATTAATAGAAAAAATTACAGTTAAAAACTCCTTCTCAGTAACAGTATAATTGAGTTCAATGGGTGACAAGTTTTTACTAATGAAATAAATAGCATAAGATTTTTTGTCCTGTTCTTGTCCTAAATTTGCACCTATAGCAGTATCTGAGGCATCAGAGGAAATATGAAATGGCAGGGACCAATTTGGTCCTCTCAACACTAGTGCCTGAACTAATTTTTCCTTCAGCATCTGAAAGGATTGTTGGCAAGCTGTGGACCTAGAAAAATCACTATCTTTAGCCAAAATTTCGGAAAAGGGGGGTAGCTATCCTTAAGAAATTCTCAATGAATCTCCTATAGTAGTCTGCATGTCCTAGAAAGCCTCTCACTTCCCTTTGAGTTTTGGGTATAGGAAGACTCAAAATGACTTCTATTTTTGCAGGGTCAACCTAGATACCTTTGTCGGAAATAAGATGGCCAAGAACTACTCTTGCCTTGCACATTAATCTGCATTTCTTGCATTGCATTTGCTAGATTCTTGAGGGCTTCCTGAAATGAATCACCAAACATAGAGAAATCATCCATATAGATTTCTACGCATTCAAGGTCAGCAAAAATAGCCAAGACTCCCCTTTGAAAGGTAGCCAAGGCATTACATAGCCCAAAGGGAAGCACTCAATAAGCAAATGTACCCCATGGACATGTAAAAGTGGTTTTTTCTTGATCCTCGGGTGTTATCTGTATCTAGTTATATACGCTAAAGCCGTTTAGAAAATAAAAGTACTTCTTACCAGCAAGGGTATTGATACCTGATCGATGAAAGGAAGGGGGAAGTAATATTTGAGAGTGGCTTTATTCAATTCTCTGTAGTCAATACAAATGCGCCATCTCCCATCTTTCTTTAGGACTAGTACTAATGGAGAGACCCACTAGCTATCAGAAATGGGATAGATAAAATCAGCATCTAAGATTTTTTGCAATTCTTCCTTTACAATGTCTCTTAGAGTTGGGTTCTTTCACCTTTGGGGTTGTCAGACAGGTCAGGCTCCATCCTGAATATAGATATGGTCTGTACAATTTTTAGGAGGGATGCCTTTCATATCTTCATAACCCCCTGCAAAGGAATAAAGATGGTTTCGCAACAAATTCACAAGCTGCTCAAGCTGAGAAGAATTCAAGTCTGATCTGATATACAAGGATTTACCTGGAATAATCTCAACAAGAGTAGTATCAGGCTCAAGAGTACACAAGGGTGTCGCTAGAGATGGTGATGATGGAGGTAGAGAGTCATATCCTTCTTGAAAATCTAGACTAAAAATTTGACTTAATGACTCAAAATTAGGCATGGTGTCTAGATTATTCAGGAAGTCTTGAATCTCACCCTCCTGTGAGGACTCTGCATTTTTATGTATCAAGGAAACAGGTTGAGTCTCCTCATCACTACTGTAGTCTAACAATAAAGTGTCTCGGATCTCCTGAATGGATCTAGTGGGTGGATATAAGGTGACCTTCTTTCTGGAATCTCCATGGGAAATATACATATCACCAGAACGACATCTGATATAAGCATCAGTTGTAGCAAGCCATGGTCATCCCAAGATCAAGGGATACCATCCCATAGGGTTCTTTGGCTGAAGCAAAATGAAATTTGCAAGATATTCCCAAGAATCTAGGGAAACGTCTGCATCATCCAACATCCTTTCCGGCTTGATTTTAGATTGATCTACTAGTTCAAGCACAGTGGGAGTAGGACGAATATGGACCACTCCAAGTTGATCCATGGTTTACTTGATCATAACATTAATGGCTTCCCCTAGGTCTATAAGTACATTGGAGACAAGGACATCACCTATCTGAATAGAGACAGTAGGGTTTCCAGGGTCGGTATACTTTTCCATGTGCATACACCCTGTCATTAACTCTGGTGCTCTACTAGCAAATTGAATGGTTTGGGGTTCCAATGTTCTCCTTCCTAGCTTCTTGAGATAGAGTTCCCTAACGATTTTTGTATAGATGGGGATCTCTTTGATAGCTTGGAGTAAAGGTACCCTTATGAAAAGGTTCCTAAGCTCAGAAGCCAGGCTAGACTTAGGAATGGGGTCTTTCTTCTCCACAACTAACCTCCCTGGATAGGGAGGTCAGTTAGAAGAAGATGACAAGGGCTCAGAATGTACAGGGATAGGCTGAATTGTGTCATATTTTTTAGAATGTTCAAGATTTTCCTCCTCTCATTTCTCATCGATAATCACCATGGGCTACTTTTGAGTTTCTGAGGTTACTACCTTTGCTGATCTCAATTGGAGATCATTGACTCCAACTGGCATAGTCTGAAATTTGGATGAAGAAAGCGGGGTCATAGAATGGATCATTTGTACCACATTATTATTGGGGTTGGGTAAAGGTTGAGCAGGCAACTGAGAAGTTCGAAACGGTGGAGGTAAAGGTAATGGTGGCATAGGTTGACTCAGCTGAGGTATTGATGGTTGAGGCATTAGGTAAGGTGCATATTGTTATCACTCAAGTTGTTCCCTTTGACTCCCAAGGGAATACGACCGAGGTAACCACAAACCAATCTTTGGACTGCAGGTCCTAGCCTACCAACAGTCAGAGAGGGCTCTCTCTTCAGGATTTAACTTTGTTTAAGGGGTGATTTTAGGCTAGATATGATGCACATGGCTTTTGATTTGGTTTAGTGGGATGGTTGATCTTAATTAAACAAAGTTGACATGCAAAGTGTACGAAGTTCAAACCATTGGGCATGGAGTCATGACTATGAACTGAAGGGTGTGTTTTCTTTGGTAGAAGAAGGGAATATGGAGCAAGATAGCTACACATGGCACAATGATTTATGCTGGAACAAGAATGAAATGGAGGTTAGGGAATGAGAGGCAATTAAAGATCTCTCATCCAGCCAAAGAGGGAAAGCGGATGAATAATATCTAGGAGCAATGAAGAATTCCTAGACAGCATTCATATGTGAAGGGAATAACTTAAACATGCACAATTAAGAATGCATATTTATCACTGATTCAGAGGAAAACATGGAAAGTTACAAGAATTGAGCAAAGAGGGCATGAAAACCAATTCTGGTCTATTCTTTTTTCCTGCAACTTAGATTATGATATATATTTGGTACAGCTATGTATAAACTGATAAACGAAGGGAGGAAAAACTTATTGAACCATGAGCAAGCACGCGAATTCCATACCAATTTCTTCAGCCATTAAAAGCACAACCAATCAGTTCAGATGCAAGCATTCCAGCAATCTTTGATTACATAAGTTCTTAATATTTACAGTGCAGCTCTCAAAATGAGAGATCGACCAAACAACCCACCAACCCTTATTACATTGTTCAGGGCTGTATTTATAGGAAAAATATCTACAACAAAGATCTGCTAGAAGATCTTTTTTTTTTAGGAAATAAATGCAGTTAACCTAACTTGTCTTATAAGTAATGAAAATATCTATCTAATGCTGTGCTGGGGGCAGCATTTTCAAAAATGAGGCTATCTGTCTTTTGCTGTTATGCGCTGGCCATTCATCATAACTGCGCATTGGTCTCTGTTCCACTGCTCTTGAGTGGCTTTACTATGCATTAACTGTGGTCTGAGAGCCTTAAATGGCTTCACCACCTCCTTATGGTCAATCTAATACTCTTTTCCGCTTCACTCATACTTTTCAATTGAATCTGGGCTTCTTCTTTTCTCTGATATGCTAAAAACTGTTAAATCGCCCCTTTTCTTCCCTTTCGAGGCAAAAATAATCGCTGAGAATAAAGATTCCCCATTTTGGCCTATTTCCCGTAGCGATGCGCGATTAGTGCTAAGTGCTAATAGCGCATCGAAAACTTCCTCAGAATTTGATTCCGGGCCTCCAAAGCATCGATTTCGCACTTGCGCGCTTTCCTTTCGACGGATGACGTCAGCGGTACGACGGGTGATGACAGTGGTACGGTGGGTGACGTCAGCATGACATCAGCAGTGGGACCCAGTACAGATGATGACGTCAGCAGGGTGACGTGGCAGGGTGACACAGCAGGGTGCAGCAAAGTGGCAGGTGAGGTGGCGGCATCGTCATGCGATGACGTAAGCAACAAGGGAGGGCGGTAAGCGGTTTGCGTCGGACCGTTTTTGGTATGGGAGCGATATGTGTCAGGGGCGGCCCGATGCAATAGGCGGCCGACAACTATCCCAGTGTACGACGGTGAAACCGTCGACCATCGGGCACTATCTTACCGCTATGAAGGGGCGCCTGATATGCATGAGGGTCGTTGGATCTGTGGGGAGTGATCTGACGGTGGACGGGAGGGCGAGATGATCGGGGTTTAGCAGAACAGCGCGCCTGATAAACATGAAATTTTCACGGCCTCGGGTGGGTTTTGGACTTTAGGTTTAGAGGTTAATGTGTTTTGGCATGGGACTATGGTTATTTATTAATCGGACATTAATGAAATCCAAATGCAATGTGTGCAGAGGGTGTGGTATGGTTTGGTGGGCGGGGGAGAGGTTTTAGTACGGTTATTCATTTACCCAGAGGTCAAACAAATCCCAAGGGAAATAAACGTGGAAGGGCTAATACTAAGGCCCCAAATAGACCTAGTATTTCCTGGACTTTTATTTATTTGGCTATAGTTGCCATAGGGTGGGATATTTAATATTTTGGGGTTTTTATATAGTTTTTCATAGAATAGGGGGAGGGGAAATAATTTAGGGAGCTAGATAATAGGGTTAGATGTTAATATGAGGTTTTGGAATGCAAAGGAGGGGATGCATGCTAAGTTTTAGAAGTGGAAACTTAGCATAGGAATAAATGGATAGTGTAAAGATTAGTTTTACACGATAAGTGTGGCTTTTTTTCACTAAGCCAACTCAGATGTACTTGGCTTTTTAACCAGGATGGAGTGAAAACTGGACACTGTTGGTAGATCCAAAGTCCTCAAGGGGATGTTAGTGAGTGATTTGGGAAATAAGAAGAAGGGGGAGTTAGAGATGCCTTGCCTGATCTGATCAACATGAGAAAGTGCCACAAAACTGTGTCTAAATGAATAAAACACTTGAAAATATGAAATGGATCACATAGCTTGATTTCTGCAACCATGAAACTACTTACCCGGCCTGCTTTACCTGGCATTTCTTCTTCTTTGGTTTGGGTGCACTTGAGCTAGCAAACCCAACTTTTCAACTTTTTTCTTTTATTTACTATCCTCCTACCTACATCTATACTTATTCCATCCAGGGGCTCAGATTAGACTATTGAGCACCCTTGCTTCTCTACCTATCTAAGAATCTGCCCAGATTAAGCTATTTGGACAGACAATGATTCTCTATACTCTACAACAAGAAATTGAAACCTAGGGAGACCAAGATTAAGCTGTTTGGACCTCCCTTTAACTGAAAATTCTTCAAAAATGGAATAACTCCTCAAAATTGGAATACACCAGAGGCACTTAGGCTGGCAGACTCTCATGGACACTTCTTTGGCCTGAGCATCAAATATGGAACATTGCAACCTGCAGAGCATGACATATTTAGCATGTAAACATGTCAATCATGAAAGATGAATACCTGTTATGAGCAGGAGGCTAACAGTGGCTCCACTTGGGGATGGCCTTTCCTTGTGAAAGGGCTAGAACAACAGGTCAAAATGCCTTGGTCTTTAGTTGTTGCTGTACTCTAAAAACTTCCCTTTGCTGGCTGCTTTAACATGACCACAGACTTGAAGAGCTTAGGGCCTTCATTTTGAGCTTCAACTGCAGCAAGCTTGCTATCCAAATAGAAGATTGAAATCCTACCTACCTACTCTAACCGGCACTTACTTTGCTGTTAGGTGAAATGAAATAACCAGTGCAGCCACTTAAGCATTATAAACTTCGGCGAGCTTTGCTGCTTGTGCTTGCTGGCGAGAAAAATTGAGATCTTGCAATCTGATATGGCTTTGCTAATCTTTGAGAAGACCAAGAAACTGCTGACCTTCTTTGCTGAAACAAGAAACTGTGCAAAAGGTTCCTGCAGCATATATACATTATTGCTAGACTGAACTAAAGAACTGTACAAAAGTTTGGGATCACTATCATGCCCTGGAATAGAGATATCATCAACATTTTGATATTGGGGCACACAGCCTATTAGTGGGGAGGAGCACCTCTTTACTTCATCATACCCCCTGTTAGCACATGAATCATATAAAACCTGAACTGATATTTGTAATTTGTTAGAAGCAGGCTCATCTGGCCCTTGACTGATATGTGCAGGCTGCTTCTCTTCTTCCTTGAAAACCTCAGATGGCTGAACACAAAGAGGCAGGGGATCCACTTGGATCACTTGGTCATGAATTGTCGCTCTCGCATTTTCCTCAATCTGATATTCAATGGCTCCTTGGGGCTGCAAAACTAGAGCCAATGTATTTTGAACACTGGTTTGGGCTTCCTCTAGATGATCAATATCAACACTTGCTGATATTTGCTTATTAACTGTATGATAGTTATCCTTAATAAATTGAAAAGAATCCACATAGACAGGTAAAGTTCCTTCACTGAAATCAGAATTTTCTGCACTTTCCTCCTTTACTTCATAGCTGAGATAGGCATGTTGCTCATTTATTTTGGGCTGCTGACCCTGAATTTTGCTTTCTGCCAAACTAGGTTCTGACTCCTCTACAAGGCTGATTTAGTCATTAGGCTCATCATCATCATCATTCTCATCGTACTTTGGCAAGCAGTTGAAAGAAGAGAAGATGTTATGTTCATATAGTATATCAGGAGATTGCTCCATCATGTATGGCTGTACGAATATGTCATCTGTTTTTTGGCAGGTTTGTTCATGAATTTCATTACTTTCCTCTTGCAAAACAAATGTGTTCAGGTGCTCTAAACATTCCACTTTCATTGTGATCATTTCCTCTGACCTTTGTAACCAACCATGAAGTCTTTCTTCTTGCTTTGCTTTGCGGTTTTCCTCCCTGATTTTCAGATTTGCCTCTATGTCCACTGCCATGTCCTGCATTTGTTTCACAGTGGGAGGGCTCCTTTCTCTTAAACAGAATTCTATTTATGGGTCAAAATCTCTTGGATAATGCACTAGAGCTAAATCAGGGGGAGGTCTAATATTCAAAGGCAGAGAATGATAAACTTGATTGAATCGATCATGAAATTGTTGAACAGTTTCACTTGGATTTCTTTTTAACTGATTATATTCTTCAATGAGCAAGAGGAAACTAAGTTTGATTGTCCATCTATCAAGGAAGAGCTTGGAAATCTGCTGAAGATTAGAGATGCTAGCCTCAGGCAATGCTTTAAACCAAGTCCTAACTTTTCTTTGCAAAGAAAGGGAAAACAGCCTGATACTAACATCCTCATCCTCCACTTCAAATATATTAAGATAGTCTTCAAAGGCTTGGATATGCTTTTGAGCAGTAATACCATTCTCTCCATCAAATCTTTGGAGATAGTCAGGATGATTTTTGGGCAGAGGATTAAGTGCGGGAGGCAAAACAAGAGGCTTATATCTGTTTAGAACTTTACGAGGCATGGGAGTATGTACAGGGATTGGCTGAATGGGGTCAACATGAACAAGGATAGCATGATTGGCTTTGACATTTGTTTCCTCCTTGGCTGTATGATGATTCTGAATAGCTTTTAAAGGTTGCTGTTGTAATGTGCAAGGAGGCCTTTCAACAATATTTTCAAAATGCAAGTCATGAAAATCTAATTTAAAATCGTTTTTAAAATACAATATACACAACAAAATTTTATGGAAGAGAAAGAACATGACCTGTTGGATAGTAATCCAGGTGAAAAGCCTGATCTGCACATATATTTCTCTTGGGTTCATTTCTCCAGTGGAGTCTTTATTATGAGGATTATGTGGAGTCACCAAGTGGATAAGTAGATCAACTTTGAAGGGCCTGATCTCTGTCCACCACACAGATCAGGACTTAATATGCAATAAGAAGCAAAGTATTTTTCGAGATTTTTGTGATTTTTTGTGATTTTTCAAAATAAGTTTAGGAACTATTGGAAAGGCACACTAATCAGAAATGGGGATTTACAGTAATGAACATATGATTGGTCCCCAGTGGAGTCGCCATTATGTTATCACTCAGGTTGTTCCCTTTGACTCCCAAGGGAATACGACTGAGGTAACCACAAACCAATCTTTGGACTGCAGGTCCTAGCCTACCAACAGTCAGAGAGGGCTCTCTCTTCAGGATTTAACTTTGTTTAAGGGGTGATTTTAGGCTAGATATGATGCACATGGGTTTTGATTTGGTTTAGTGGGATGGTTGATCTTAATTAAACAAAGTTGACATGCAAAGTGTACGAAGTTCAAACCATTGGGCATGGAGTCATGACTATGAACTGAAGGGTGTGTTTTCTTTGGTAGAAGAAGGGAATATGGAGCAGGATAGCTACACATGGCACAATGATTTATGCTGGAACAAGAATGAAATGGAGGTTAGGGAATTAGAGGCAATTAAGGATCTCTCATCCAGCCAAAGAGGGAAAGTGGATGAAAGTTGTATGGGGCAATGAAGAATTCCCAGACAGCATTCATATAATGAAGGGAATAGCTTAAACATGTGCAATTAAGAATGCATATTCATCACTAATTTCATAGGAAAACATGGAAAGGCTACACGAATTGAGCACAGAGGGCATGAAAACCAATTCTGGTATATTCTTTCTTCCTGCAACTTAGATAGTGATATATATTTAGTACAACTATGTCTAAACTGATAAATGAAGGGAGGAAATACTTATTGAACCATGAGCAAGCATGAGAATTCCATACCAATTTCTTCAGCCATTAAAAGCACAACTAGCCAGTTCAGATGCAAGCATTCCAGCAATCTTTGATTACAGAAGTTCTTAATATTTACAGTGCAGCTCTCAAAATGAGGGATCAACCAAACAACCCACCAACCCTTATTACATTGTTCAAGGTTGTATTTATAGGAAAAATATCTACAACAAAGATTTGCTAGTAGATATTTTTTAGGAAATAAATGCAGTTAACCTAACTTGTCTTATAAGTAATGAAAATATCTATCTAATGCTACGCTAGGGGCAGCTGTTTCAAAAATGAGGCTATCTATCTTTTGCTGTTATGTGCTGGCCATTCATCATAACTGCGCATTGGTCTCTGTTCCACTACTCTTGAGTGGCTTTACTATGCATTAACTATGGTCTGAGAGCCTTAAATGGCTTCACCGCTTCCTTATGGTCGATCTGATACTCTTTGCCGCTTGACTGATACTTTTCAATTGAATCTGGGCTTCTTCTTTTCTCTGATATGCTAAAACTGTTAAATTTCCCTTTTTCTAACCTTTCGAGGCAAAAATAACTGTTGAAAATAAAGATTCCCCATTTTGGCCTATTTCCCGTAGCAATGCGTGATTAGCGCTAATCACGCATCGAAAACTGCCTCAAAATTTCATATCGGGCCTTCGAAGCATCGATTTCACACTTGCGCTCTTTCCTTTCGGTGGATGACATCAGCGATACGGTGGGTGAAATCAGCAGTGGGAACCAGTACGGATGATGATGTCAGCAGGGTGGCGTGGCAGGGTGACAAGGCAGGGTGACCCAGCAGGGTGCAGCATAGTGGCAGGTGAGGTGGCGGCATCGTCATGTGGTGATGTAAGCAACAAGGGAGGGCGGTAAGTGGTTTGCGTCGGACCGCTTTTGGTATGGGAGCGGTATGTGCCAGGGGAGGCCTGATGCAATAGGCGGCCGACAGCTATCCCGGTGTACGACGGTGAAACCGTCGACCATCGGGTATTATCTTGCCGCTATGAAGGGGCACCCGATATGCATGAGGGCCGTTGGATCTGTGGGGATTGATCTGAAGGTGGACAGGAGGGTGAGATAAACGGGGTTTAGTAGAATAGTGCGCCCGATAAATATGAATTTTTCACGGCCTCGTGTGGGTTTTGGACTTTAGGTTTAGAGGTTAATGTGTTTTGGCGCGGGGCTATGGTTATTTATTAATCGAACATTAATAAAATCCAAATGCAATGTGCGCGGAGGGTGTGGTATGGTTTGGTGGACGGGGGAGAGGTTTTAGCATGGTTATTCATTTACCCAGAGCTCAAACAAATCCCAAGGGAAATGAACGTGGAAGGGCTAATACTAAGGCCCCAAATAGACCTAGTATTTCCTGGACTTTTATTTATTTGGCTATAGTTGCCATAGGGTGGGATATTTAATATTTTGGGGTTTTTATATAGTTTTTCGTAGAATAGGGGGAGGGGAAATGATTTAGGGAGCTAGATAATATGGATAGATGTTAGTATGAGGTTTTGGAATGCAAAGGAGGGGATGCATGCTAAGCTTAGAATGGAAACTTAAGCATAAGGAAATAAATGGATAGTGTAAAGATAAGTTTTACACAAGAAATGTAGCTTCTTTTCACTAAGCCAACTCAGATGTCAACTTGGTTTTTTAACCAGGATGGAGTGAAAACTGGACTGGTTGGGCAGATCCCAAAGTCCTCAAGGGGATGTCAGTGAGTGATTTTGGAAATAAGAAGAAGGGGGAGTTAGAGATGCCTTGCCTGATCTGATCAATATGAGAAAATGCCACAAAACTATGATCTGAATGAATATAACACTTGAAAATATGAAATGGATCACATAGCTTGATTTCTGCAACCACGGAACTACTTACCCGGCCTGCTTTACCTGTCATTTTTCTTCTTTTGGTTTGGGTTCACTTGAACTAGCAAACCCAACTTTTCAACTTTTTTCTTTTATTTACCGTCCTCCTACCTACATCTATACTTATTCCATCCAGGGGCTCAGATTAAGTTGTTGAGCACCCTTGCTTCTCTACCTATCTAAGAATCTGCCCAGATTAAGTTGTTTGGGCAGACTAGGATTCTCTATATTCTACAACAGGAAATTGAAACCTAGGGAGACCAAGATTAAGCTGTTTGGACCTCCCTTTAACTGAAAATTCTTTAAAAATGGAATAACTCCTCAAAATTGGAATACAGCAGAGGCACTTAGGCTGGCAGACTCTCATGGACATTTCTTTGGCCTGAGTATCAAATATGGAACATTGCAGCCTGTGGAGCATGACATATTTGGCATGTAAAAATGTCAATCATGAAAGATGAATACCTGCTATGAGCAGGAAGCTAACACAAGCCATGAAACTGTTAGGGAAGGAGGCATTCAAGGTGGTGACTTATCTAGGGAATGTAGCAACTGAATTAGGGTTTGATGAGCCCTAATAGTACTGATCTGGATGATGGGAGTGATGTGCCCAAATGGATCTGTAACAGTCATGCACAATCACATAACATAAAAACTGAATTGAAACTCACACACCAAGCATATGTACATAAAAATATGAGAATAATTCAATTTAATAAAAATAATAATTACAGGAGAATTCATGGCCCAATTATTGGCCTCTCATTCCTCACACTCACTCACACACTTCTACATCTTACATACCTCATAGGCTCACCTCAATTTATAAAAATGGATTAGAACCCAAGTAGGCTCTAGATCCCTAAACTAACTCCAAAAATGTCTCTTTTGATGCCTAAAATCTCTCATACAATCCGTTATCCCTAGATAAGAGCTAACTAATCCATAATCCTCTCAAACCTTCCATAATACTCTTGAATCTTCTCTTATTTACAATAATCATCATTCTCTCTTAAAACTATTAGATAAATACATTAATTAATTAAATCCTAACTTTACAAACTAACTCCTCTAGTAAACATTTAACCTAGGTTAGACGCACCTACTTCACCATTGCATGTTCACACTTGGTCCACTCTCATGCTGCCCTCCAAAGGTCCACAAGTGACCAATACTTGTTGTAGCATATGCTCCTAGTCAAGGCATCCAACACCTAGGAAAGCCTTCAACATGGCTACTAACAGACTTCCTAACTTTCCTCTTCGAGGGCATCATCCACTAGTATCAATTCAACATTAACACATTAATACAATACATAACTAACCCTGCTCATCTTCTGCGTCACCTTGGTGAAATCTGCTACATGATCAACCCTCAATCGCATTACATACACCCACATTACATGCACTCGCATGTTCTTACACTCATGTGTTCTTCCACTCGCATTCCTACACTCACACATGCATGCACTTGCGTTTCTACACTCGTGTGTTCCTACATTCGTGTTTTCTTGCACTAGCATTCCTACACTCGCATTGCCCTCACTCAAGCTTGCTTTCTTGATGTGTAAACTACGAAATATGATTCTTGGATATGTCAAATGAATCTCCTTTGCCTTAGATTTATACACAATATAGGGGCTCCATTAAGTCACATGTGTGGGCTTGACAACTTGTCACAAGGTCTCTTAAACACCTAGCTAACCTTGACCAAACCCACACATTAACTTTAAAAATTAATATATCCACATAGACAACTCAGATTTCGATGATTTTTGTTGCATTGGATTTGTCTCAACATCCTCCATCATCTCCATCCATCACATGTCCAAATTGCATCATGGTTTTGGCCCAAAAACTTTAGGTGCAAAAGCCCAAGCTTGGGTTTCAAGCCAACAAGGCCACTTTTGGAGTTCCTTCCTCCAAACCCTCAATCCACAAGGCTTGGAGTACCTCCCAAGTTACAAAAATCAACACTTCCTCTTAGCAAGGGAGGTACTTCCAAGATGAGGAAGTAACCATCATCATATCCTGCGATACTAGCCCATCTGGCATCCATCACTACAGCATACCCTAAAGAATGAACTCGGCAATCTCGGTAGTGCCTCCGCCTCATCACATCTGAATTTTAAGATCCCAAACCTCCATAGGGACATTCCCTCTGAGGCTACGCTCCCTCTAAGCCTACATAATGTCCACTGGATTATTCCTTCATGCACTCATCCTCCTGGATCAAATACCAATCATGAAAATCCCTACAATCTCAAATATACAACATCACGGTCCATTGAAGACTCTAGCCTACCAATCTATAGTCTATCACATGAAGCTATCTCGATCAACCTAATCTCGTCCAAGCCAAAGAAACCCTTGAGTTGTCCAAACCCTCCATGACAAGTCATGGGAAGTCCACGATCAACAACCTATACTACAACAAACAGTTGTTTGCCAGCCTCACCACCAATCCACCAGAACTCCCAGCCAATCTCGTTGCCAAGATATTCAAGACCACATTTCCATATCTTCAGTTGAACCCTCTTCTCCATGATCTAAACACCCACAACTCCCTCTGAGTTACCTTTTCGTCCACACTCTGATTCACTATCCCTCAAAGTAGCTCAAATACGCTCTGATACCATGTTTTTTTTCCACGATATTGGTTCTAGGATAGAATCTTAGAATATATGATGCTACCAAACCAAGAATCACAATGATACTACTTTGCACAATAAAATATAAACAACAGTAAATCTACTAGTGCACAAAATATGGACAACTTTTACAATTTTTAACCCAACTTCCTTATATTAAACAACATATAATACAATAGTTTTGGGCTCTCGTACCAAGGATAATGGCACTCATACATACACTAGTACAAAATAAAAAATTTGGGCTTGGTGTCAGTCCATCGACAACCAATCTACCCTCAACAAGACACTCTAACCATCTAGCTAATGTAGTCGACTCTCTCATCTACTTTCAGTCGTACCCTATACCTGCCTGGTCCTTCCACCCCAGATCTACAACACTTCCTCTATCAACAATCCAAGTCCATCTAGTCACTAAACCTTGGCTATAAATATTATCACTAGTTGTGCCTGAGTCGATCAACGGCACAACACATCGAGACTCCTGTTGAGTTGTTCACATCTCCACTTGTGAAAAACTCTCAACTATCCACTATTTCTTCTCAGCTACTTAAGGACTTTAGCCCACTATGGTCTTCCTACACTACTTTAATCAAAACAAACATAGGGCATGGAGGGTTTCCACCTATCATTGTAAGATTTCCATCTCCCACAATGAACATGGGCTAGGAGGATTGCCCATTATCTGTTGTAGAAGTCCTTCTCCACACACAAGTCTAGGGTTGCTCAACTTCTCCTTTGGTTTGTCAACCCTTAAGCTCAACAACTGCCACTCTAGCAACCATCTAGGTCCTTGAAGATGGTGCACATCAGGTTCCAACTTGGAAACTATCACGTTGTCCTCCAATAGACCATAAATGTCCAATCCACATTCACACTTGGTCCACTCTGACACTACCCTACAACAATCCATGAGTGACCAATTCTTGTTGTAGCATCTGCTCCTAGTTAGGGCATTCAACACCTAGTATGGTCTTGTTGGTCGGCATTGCCACCCTGTTACGAAATGCAGTTCAACACGACCATACCTCTAAATGAAGAATATAATCAGGATCCACACCCAACGCAAATTTCCAAATATCATCATGGTTTTGGCCCAACAAATTTGGATGAAAAACCCCAAGCTTGCGTTTCAAGCCCACAACGCCACTTGTGGAGCTCCTTCTGTTGGGTCCCTATAATACTAGTGATTACCCCATTACTATTGTAGTTGTATCCCTTATTAATATTTTTATGCCCCTATTTTCCCCATATTGTTAATATTGTGCCCCATAGAATCCCTCTATTGTTATTTTCGTGGCTTTATATTATTATTGTTAGGTCGACTTGGTTATATTGTACTCCTTAGACTCCTATATATAGAAAGGAGGTTTTGTCATTTGAATCATCCAAGAATTCTTCATTTATGTAATTTAAAGGAGGTATCCCCCTCGAAGAGGATGAATTCTAAGCTGTTGATCTATCTTTTCTATCTTTTTGTGAGTTGGTTTCATAACATTTGGTATCAGAGCTTTGGATTCTAGGGTTTCGCTGCTCCAAATAGGTCATCGTGGAATTTTCGCTATAACGTTTTTTCTGTGATGTTTCAAAAGCTAAAAAAAAACCCATTTGAGAAGACATCGTGTTGAACCTCAGGTCCGAATTTTAGAGCTTTTCGCACTATATTTGTCGAGATATGATCTGAGGAAGTTGATCTTTTTGCAGACTCTTGAATTACATTCCAGACAGGTGACCTGGGGAAAATCATCGTAACTTCCTCTCTGAGAATCGGATTGAAATTTCATAAGAAGTTGCAAAAAGAGGACGGATTTTAGTTTCTTGTATATATTTTTCAGAGCCAAAGGTCAAAACAGTGACTCGTGGCACGTCGTACAAGTTCGCTCTACTGAACTAGTCTATAATCAAGTC
>APFE030943276.1:8559-35606 GCA_000404065.3 Pinus taeda | reverse complement strand
GTTGTTAGTAGATTTTACGCTCTTGTTTGCTCTCTTTTGCTTGTGCAGGTGTTCGTCCGCGAGGATAGCGGAGAATTGTGATCGGCTGGAGCGAAGGAGCGAGAGGAATATCTCTTCGACAGACAAGCGTTGGAATCCAAGTAGGTTACTCTCACCCACTTGTTAATTACAACTAGGAACCTGCGGTGTAGCGTTGTTTGATTGTTGCTAGACCCCTGTTGGGCTAGTAGGGATCGCCTCTATCCGTAGAGGGGATTTACCTATACAACACTCACTCCTGAGGATGAACCTCTAGATGTTCTCTGGACATCCACAGATCCGTCGGCTAATCTCACTAGACTCTCACAGTTGGCAGGCACATATGCTTCAGCGACCATTGACAAGGTAGCGGAGGTACAACTGCTACTGAAAGAAAATGAAGACAAAATTTTGTTACTAGAACAACAGTTACAGTAGGCTAGTACCAACCAACAAGTAGATATGCAGTTGGCTAAACTTCAACAGGAGTTTTAGCAAATGTAGATAGCACATCAGAGCAGTTTAGCAGGTAAAGAAGCACAACTACAGAGCATAGCAGAACTGCATAAAGATGACCCAAAGATTGAAGAGTTTGTCACAAAAGTGCTAAGTTGGCCTCAATTCCCAACTTATACACCAGAAAGAGTTATTATGCCAAAGGATTTCACAGTGTAATTCTCACTGTGAAATGAGCGATAACATAACAAATCAAGTTGTGGAATTACGACTTGAATCTGATACAATTCTTAAGAAAGTTTCAGACTTCTTAAATTGGCAGAAATCTGAGGATGGGAAGAGAGTAGATATGCCCAAATTAGATGAATCATATAAAGAAATATTATTTACAAATTGGGATTCTAGGCTCAAAGAGGAAGAACAGGAAATGAAGGATGCGACAGCAGTAGCAAACAACATCATTGAATGTGTGAATGGGAATTTACACAATGCTAATTTGGTAGTAGAACCCACCCCTAGCTTTCTTCCAAACGCAAAACAACTTCAAGCAATATGGAAACAGGCATCGGAGGAAAGTGCAGAGGCAATCAAACGAGTAACCAGGTTGAACTGGGAAGCTATTGGCAATACCTAGTGAAACTGCACAACCAATGGATGACTCTGAGGTGCCTGATTACTTCCACCGAAAAAATGGTGCCAGCACTCACCAGTGTCGTATTTGCAGGACAACTGAAAGCTAAAGTCGGTCAGCCGACACTCTTTAAGCCTATGCTAGATATTTGTGTTCTCAAATACCAAATGCAAGATTAGTCATAAGCATATTTTATTTTTGTTTTTATTTTCGCTTAAACTGAGGCAGGTCGTTTAAACCTCCTCATCTATTTTTGTAATTTCTATTTTTAGTTTCATAGATTAGTATTTAAACCCCTCTCATGCATTTAGAGAGGGGTCTAGAAATTTTATCAAAACCATTCTTCACAACATGCACTTTTGTTTCTTTGATGAGGTTTTGGTGAATTTAATGGAACAAGATTTATTTTATGCTTGAGTTTAGCATCTTCTACTGAAATTGCACTTCTGTACTCTTAGTTGATGTTGAATGATTTGAAAGTGGATCAATATTGTTGAAGCACATGAGTAGGACGTATTACAAATGGTACTTATATCTCTTAATGCTTTTTACTTGTGTATCAAGCAATAAATCATTTTAAGTTATTTATCTATGGAAGTCTAAACTCTTAGTTATTATTATTGCACTTTTATATGATGATGATTTATTATTTATGCTGAATATATGAATGACACTTTATGTGATATATCTCTCATATCATTTCGGCTAACTTTTATACAAAAAGATCATTATTAAACGAATTATCATCTTATCGTTATTGAATGATCTTTATTATCAATTACTTTCATAAATCATTTTAGATTGCATATATAAACATTACTCCTGGGATAGTTTTAAATTTAGATGTTTTATTTGATTATGATAGATTGCATATGGTAGTTAGAAGATAGATCAATTTTAGAATAAGTATTTACCTCATAAAATCCAAAAAAGAAAAACATCATCCTGTTAGCACGAAAATTATAAAATAGATTGGGAAACTGGTCCCATCATCCCCAGTTGGAGACACTATTCCAAATGGAAAAGGAGTTGTCCTAAGGTCCAGACCAGGTGATTATCCCCCTTCTTGGAGTCCCAATTTTTCAAGCCTTCAACACCACCCAATATATCAGTTCTTGTAGGTAAGTATTGAGTTTATTAGTATTTTGATAACTTAACTCACGTAATGGGATTGCTTCAATGTGCTTATGACTAAATTTTTTAGTTCATTGCCTTAGCTTTATAACATAGAAATTTACTTGTTTTATTTTTCATTACCAAGTCTTAATTTAGTGTTTTTTGCACTCCATTATACATTTTTTTTTAAAACATAGTGGATGACCAGGGTTCTCCACATAACTATAACTTTATTTTCAAGTAGAGTGTAGAATGTTTGATTGTGATTTTCCCTTAAACAGGCCACAATGTTGAACCCTTCAACTCTAACACCAATTGTAATATCCCCTTGTATTTTTTTTTTAACCTTACGAAACATGTTTATACTCTAGCTATAGATGAGCAAGGGTTACAACCCATTGTAGGTATATAGTTTTTTGAATCTCATATTACAACAAAACATTATATATAGTCCTACATGGTACTCGAACCCAATTCTTTTTCATTGGTGGTCTTAAGGTGACTATAATGGTTCTAAGCATGTATATATATTATTTTGACGTATCCATTATAATATTTTCCCTTAATTTAACTAATGTTATTCTATCATGCCTTCCCAGATTGTTTATTATGATAGTGAATGAATGTTTTGGGAACCTCCTCGAACCACAAATGTCCTATGGAGCAATGGGGCCAACCCAATGCAAACAACTTCACAATCCCCAATGTTGAGACTTTGAGTTTCATATCTCACAATCAAGAATGGAGTTGGGGAGTTAAGGGGTAACTACCCCCTCCGAGTGCCCCACCGTTGGTCTCATTCTCATTCTTTCGACTTGATTCATAGAGCTCTTATCATCTACAAATAGCCCTAGATTTTTTCCACACTACCAGTCCTAGAATTAAACAACCCAGGTACTCGTGATGGTTTATTTGTTACAAAAACCTTATCCATTTTTAATTAAGCCAATAAAACTTTGCGCTCACCAAGTTATGTTTTTCATTTTCCTTTTCTTGTTCCACCTTGTGAAATTAGTAAGGTATGATATATTTGGAGTCGTTTAGTACTCGTGTGAGTAAGAATTTTTTAGTGTTTTCTCTTTAATGCAATTTGGCTACTCTTCCCATTCTTCTATTCTTATCGTTAGCTTGTTTTGACTTATACTGTGAACCCATTATAATATTGGTGTAGACCACTAAAATTCTTAACTTTGTTTCTAGGACGACGCTAACAAACTCGACTGGGAGTCTTTAAAGGTAATACATTTCCTTGAATGTCCTCTTATTACTATTGCATGAGCTAGGATATAATATTAACTTATTTAACAATTTTCTCGGTACAAGTTAGGATTCCGCTTGTAGGAAGCTCATTCAACTTATGTTTTCTTTGTATTTGATGGACACCTAATCCTCTATGGGTTGGTGTGGAATGTGAATAGCCACCGAGGTCCAAGAGACCACTTGGAATATGAATCCAAAGGTCACAACATGTATTATAAATATATATCATGTCAATAATATATGCAATCTAATGCTTATCATTAACATTCGTTGTTTACATTCCATGTGAGTTTAACATGGTATCAAAGCACATATTTTAGGTTCTAGGTTCTAAATTTGGCTCTCTGCCCTTGTAACTCCTTTGCTTCAGTCCTGCTGCTATTGCAGGTATATCAATCTGTGAGTTACACCAATCGGGTGGACTTTTTGGGCATTGGTTGAATGTACGTTGGCTTATCTATTCACATTCTCTGTGTGATGAACATTTTATAGCATCCTTGTGCATTAAGCCTTGAATTCTGTGTGATCAATGGAGCACTCAGCATATGCTTTCTCTTGCCATTATTGGATACATTGAAAGTCGGTTGGTTCTCTTTGTGGTAAATTTTTTTACATATTGTCATTTCTATTCTCTTGGCATATAGATTTCCACACTTACATAATATATATAGCGTTGGCCTGCCAATCTGGATTACTTCATCATTCTGTGAAGCACACTTTGGTAAATTTTCCTTGGACAATATATGAATATCAGCCCAACTTGTTTTCCACATCTCATATATGATGCTACCTACTTTTCCAATAAGACAACCAATCTGATTTGATGGAACCAGGAGTCATGTTGTAATGTGACCTTCATTTTAACACCTAGCTTTTGTTTTTCCTTGCAGTTGTAGTAGAGCCTCAATAGCAGGCAAGACTTGTTCATCAAGAAACTATGAAGCTGACACTACAATTTCAGTTTCTTCTGAATCTGATATGGTTTCTGTTATCTTAATGCATGCTCCCATCTGATTAATAGTACTGCCACCCTTACCAATTACACTACCAACCCTTTCATTGGGAGACAATATTCTGATAGTAACATCCTTTCTCGGACCTCCTCGCATTAGTAATTCTAGGTGAGTTCTCTCCAATACCTTTGTTGAATGCTATTCACTCCTCCACACTATTATGTTATTCAACAATCATTTTTTATATAACGTATGGCTTGACATGGCATTCCATTTCCTGCATACCACAATCCACTCATTTTTTTATATATAACGTATATATTACTGTGTTCGTCATTTGATGTTGCACACCACTACTATGCACAAGAATATCTATATACAACCCCATGAAATACTTCCAAATAACAAATCCAGAAAACAAAGCCTAGAAAAGTTGTGACTCTTGCGTACTTGAGAACATTGTGAATTACTTTATAAAAGAGGCATTTATTTTGTGTGTATGAATATGTATATAGATATGCAATAAGAAACGAAATAGAATTATTGTCACTGGGATAACACATTAGCGTCCTGTTTATTCTATTAGTCCTCAGTGCATTAAGCATTGAAGCAACATTGGTGCAGTAAGTTGGAGCATTAAATCTCCTGCAACCTATGGATTAGTTTGTTGCCTATTATACAAATATCATAAAGATATATTTTATGCTACAGAGAGAGTAAAGTTCTGATTGCAGTGGAGATCGGAAAATCTTTGTAATCATTGCAATTGTCAACTAATACTTCTTTTCTAAAATGGATATGATTGGTGATGTATTAGAGTTATTAAATATTCTCACTCATTCAACTATTGATGAGATGGTGAAAATCAACAAAAACACTCTCTGTGATATTAAAACATGTCTACAGAATGCACAGGAAAATATTGACTTTTTGCAGCTTGAATCCCAGTTTCAACAAGATGAGTTACAACAACATAAGCATCATAACGCCCATGAGAAACAAGAAATTGTAGATGTAGTATGTTAGGTCCCTATAATACTAGTGTATTCCCTTATTATTATTGTCATTGTACCCCTTAATGTTATTGTTGTGCCCATGTTGTCCCAATATTGGTATTATTGTGCCCGATAGAAGCCCCTATTGTTATTTTTGTGCCCTTACATTATTATTGTTATGTCTGCTCTAATTATATTGTGACCTCTTAAACTCCTATATATAGAAAGGAGGTCTTGTCATTTGTATCATCCAAGAATCGTTCATTTTATGTACTATAAAGGAGGTTGCCCTAGGCTACTTTTGAAGTTGTTGATCTATCTCTTTCTTCTATTTTTTGAGCTAGTTGCATAACATTTGGTATCAGAGCTTTGGATTCTAGGGTTTTGCTGCTCCAAACAGGTCATCATGGCATTTTCGCTAAAACTTTTTCTCTACGAAGTTTTAGAAGCTAAAAAAAAAACCCATTTGAGCCAAAATCGTTATGAACCTCGAGTCCGAATTCAAAGCTTGTTTCTCTATATTTTCATAGATATCATCCAAGAAATTTAGGGTTTTTGCAGGCTCTCGAATTACATCCAAAACAGGGGAACTTGGGAAAATCGTCATAACTTTCTCTCTGAGAATAATATTGAAATTTTGTAAGAAGTCACAAAAAGAAAACAAACTGTACTTTTTTGTTTCTCGTTTTCAGATCTGAAGGTTGAAACAGTGACACGTGGCACTTCGTACAAGTTCCCTCTACTGAAAAAGTATATAATCAGGCCATCTTGGCAGATTGGGCATAACGCTTTCTTAAAGAATACAATTTTTATCAGACTGGTGGCATTGGAAAGAGGACGCAAAGGGCTACCGTAAGTCGCAATTCCAGACCTTGGAGATCTGAAATTATCGAGATACAACAGATTCAATATTGAGCTCCTAAAAGCAAGAAAAATAATGACTCGAATCAAGAAAATAGAAACACCTGGTAAGAAAAATTGGATGGATGATTTGAAGAATGCGATCAAAGCTAAGATAAATAATTTTATATGTGCCATGGAAGCTAATATCGATGGTATGAAAAAGAATGGCATGGAATATTTGAAAAAAGACATGGAAGGTTTAAAGAAAGGTGGGACAAAGATGTTATAAGAAGGGCCTCCTAACGACAAAAAGGTAATAGAGAAAACTCACGATGAGAAAATAAATAAATGTTAATCATGATTTCATAGAATCTAACATTGTATTGAAGACCCACCATATTCCAAAGATAGATATGAGGAATTTTGATGGCAAGGATCCCATAACATGGATACTACAGATGGAGAAATATTTTGATCTAGCTGATGTGAAACTGTTACAAAAGGTACGTATTGCATCTTTATATTTAGAACTGAATCAATTTTTATGTTATAAAGGGATTTTTTTCGTAAAACACTTTTCACTTGGTCAATTTTCATGGAGGAAATGATAGCAGATTATGAAGATACAAAGAGAAACATCTTCTTTAGCCAATTGATAAATCTCAAACAAAAGGGTTCAATGGCAGAGCACACTAAGGACTTCCAAAAATTGAATATAAGGGTAAATGATATCCCAGAGAAGCAGAGGATTGATGTCTTGATAGGGACTTTAAAGGATAACATTCAACATGATGTTCGTCTTTGGGAGCTTGATTCATTGGAGAAGACATTCAGGCTAGAAAGAAAAATTGAAAGCAAAATTATGGCAACAAGAAATACTACCACTCACAATTATAAAGATGGAAGTGTTGTTGCTCTTAGCCTTCAACAACCTACAAGGTTGACCCCACAATAATTGGAAGAAAAAGGAGAAAACAACCTATGTTACAGTTGTGATAGCAAATACACTAAAGGTCGTAAGTGTGCTGAGAAGAAATTCTTTTACATTGATTGTGAAAAGGAGGAAGAAAAGGATCAAGAAATTACAAAAGAAGAGGATATAAACCAGGAACCACCCCCAGAGAAAGAAGGAATGAATCCAACCATACCTTTTAATGCATTGGCAAGAATTACCACTCCTTAAACTCTCAATATAGAAGGACATATCAAGAAAAAAAAAAAAATCTCACTTTCATGCAAAATCGAATGAAACAACAGGTAGATCAACATTAGAGGGAAATAAGTTTTGATATAGGTGACTGGGTATTTTTAAAAATACAACCATACAAACAAATGTCCCTCAAGCAAGCTAAGAAGGATAATAAATTATCACCAAAGTACTATGGTCCTTAAAAGGTGATACAAAAGATTGGTACTATGGCATACAAATTGGAGCTTGTTGCATCTTTTCAAGTGCCCCTAGTTTTCCATTTTCATGCTTAAAGAAGGTTATAGGTAACAAGCTCCCAGTTCAAACAATATTGTGAGAACTTGACAAGGAAGGAAAAATCATATTGGAACTTGAAGCAGTCACAGAAACAAGAATCCAACAGCTACGAAATCGATAAATTTCAGAGTATCTCATCAAGTGGAAGAACTTACCTGCTGAAGATTCCACATGGGAGGATGAGAATTTTATACAGAAGAATCCAGAACTACTCAAGCATTGAGGACAATAATTTTTGAAGGAGAGGGGCATGTTAGGTCCCTATACTACTAGTGTAACCCCTTATTGTTATTAGTGCAACCCCCATTGTGCCCATGTAGTACCCATATTGTTATTATTGTGCCCCACTGAAGCCCACAATTGTTATTGTTGCTCCCTTACATTATTATTGTTATGTCATCTTTTATTATATTATGACCGCTTAGACTCCTATATATATAAAGGATGTCTTGTCATTTCTATCATCCAAGAATTGTTCATTTGTGTAATGTATAGGAGGTTTCCCCCTCGGTGAGATTGATTTTGAAGTCGTTGATCTATATTTCTATCTTTTTGTAAGTTGGTTTCTTAACATAGTACCCATTTCAGGAGTAGATGTGTAGAAATATGCAAAGATTTAGTCTACACTTACCAAGCCAATTATCAGACCTTAGGAAGAGCTTGTCCATAACAAGCACAAAACTAGTCTTGCATTAGGGGAATTTTGAGGTTTAAAATGGGCCTCCTAATAAAAATGTACAACCAAAATAAACTTTATGAGAACCACTAGGATTCAAGATGATGGTGTGAACCATGGGAGATGATTCACCATTTTGGAGTAAAAAAGTAAAAAGGTTAAATATAATAAAATAATAAAACTACTTTTTCAACTCATATTTTCAACTTATCTCCCTAAGATTTTACTAAAATTTTGAGCGGGAGTACTCATTGGATGCAATATTTAATTCCTCATCCATGGAGTACACATGTTGCATACTTTCGATGGACTCTGCTACACGAAAATGAAAAATACATGAAAACATGTTATTGCAATCACGTTTTTCATGTATTTCTCATTTTTCGTTTAGCGAGGTCCATCAAAAGTATGCAATGTGGATACTCCTTGGATGAGGAATCAAATTTTACATCCAATGAGTGTTTCCACTCAAAATTTGAGTAAACTCATATAAATTATAGTGATGTATGTGTATCTACAGAGGTTTGTTTATCAATTTGTTAAGTTTGAAACCTTAAGTGGGTCCTAACTTAAGGACTAATCCAGGCTAATAGGTCAAGGCATGTTTCGGTTTGGGCTAACCTAACTGACATCCTATTTATGTTTGTCATTTATTCTTCAACTCTTATAGTCAGACAATACTACGTTATTCTTATTTATCAACAGAGTTAAACAAAACATAACTTAACTTTTCATCATTAATGAAACAACATAAAAAAATAGTTCACTGATCCAAAATGGATCTTGGATAAACCTATAACTCTAAAAGACTTCATATAAGAGGTAAAAGGTGCTAAATGGCACAAATCCTTTGTAAATCTGAGTCGGATAAATAAAAGGGTCAAAGGTGGAGTTTTATATCAATATCGCATCGGAAAGGTTCCAAAGGGAGGACTTAAGAAAAGGTGGAAGGACTCCCCGATAGCGATCTCTAATATATCGCATTAGAGGAAGGCCTTCATGTGATATCGGAACCCAGGCAGAGCGACTCATGATGGCGATAAAGCGGGATCGGCGATATATATATATATATATATCTATATATATATCTTATATATATATCTATATATATATATATATATATATATATATATTATATATATAATATATATATATATTATATATATATATATATAATATATAGATATAGATATACATATAGATATAGATATACATATAGATATAGATATAGATATAGATATATCGCATCGAAGCCATACAACAGATGTCGCACAGTCCTAGGGTGGTTGGACAAAGCGTTTGCGATGGGCCGATAGTGCTGATCGGCGATCGACGATCGGTGGACCCCCAATACAAAGGGGATAGTGCACATGCGACATGCGATGGAGAAGATAGCGATACGTTGATGTGATTGGTGATCGGCGATCGGATCGCAACAATGCATAGGGGAGCACCATACCATGCGACAATGCAATTGCGATATGTGAGTGGAGCGCGGACCTGATAGGATTATAAACGCGACTGTATATCATTTGAAATCCAGTTTATGTGGATTTCTATGTATTCCCGTGTATTTGGGTTTTTGGCCATACGCAATGCGATTGCAATTTGCAATGACAGGATAGACCCGACGGGCTTATAGATGCCGCTGCATAAAATTTGAGTTCTAATATAAGGCATTTTGTCGGGATTCCTATGTATTCCTTTGTATTTCCATTACGAACGAAATATGCATTATTTCGCAGATTATGTTTTGGAAAAAGGTTGCCGATTCATTTCCATTTGCAAATAGCCATCACACCTATGCCACGCTATGAGCGGGCATTTCTGTAACAGGGATGTGTTATGAAGCATGCAGAGCTGAAGAGATGGGAAGGAATGATTCCTCATGATCGAAGGGACAAAGGAACAGATGGAAGCTACAGAGTTAGAGGATTCTTCAAAGGCTAGAGAGCCAAGCAAAGAAGCAAGTCTCCTTTCAAGAGTTTCCCTTCAGGGAGCTCACAGCTGGGCAAAAAGCTGCCAGAGGTTGAGAGAGCCAAGAGCCAGAGCCAGAGCCGAGAGCTAGAGCGAGAGTGAGAGCCAAATCTGAGAGCCAGAGCCAGTGTGAGAGCCAAGATCCAGAGAGTCGAGAGCCAGATCCAGAGCCAAAGCCAGAGCCGAGAGCCAGAGCCAGAGCCAAGAGCTAGAGCCAAAGCCGAGAGCTAGAGTCAGAGCCAAAAGCCAAGAGCTAAGAGCCGAGAGCCAAGGGCCGAGAGCAAGAGAGCCAAACAGCCAGGGATAAAAATGGTATTCTAAGCCCAATGGTTCAGTCGTAACCTATTGGAGTTGTGTGTGGAACTTGTAAAAGAATTCAATGATAATCCCAAAGAGTCTAATCGAGTTGATTAGCGCTCAAAGAGACGTAGTCCAAGAGTTTTGGGTGAACTCCATATTATATCGCTGTTATGTGTGATTTCATATTTTTGTATTGTATTTGTTGTTATATGTTTTATTTTAGTTTAAGAAAATCAACTTAAAGAACTTAAAAGTTAAAGGCAAACAAAGACATACACCTACTTCAAGTTCTTTTAATTCAGTGTTAATCAATCATAAGCATAGATCTTGGGAATATGTAAGCTTTTTAGTGGGAGAGATTCTTGTAAGCATGACAAGAAACCTTTAGTGCCCCATTTCAGATCAGGTGGTATCAGAGCATCAAGTTGATTAACCCCACCTTCAAAGAAGGTGGTATTAGAGCATTAGGTTGATTAACCCCACCTTCAAAGAAGGTGCTATCGGAGCATGGTTATACCAGAGCAAGTGGTATCATGATGCAAGTGGTACCAGTATATGCTTGTTTGACTTGAAAGGTGTTCAAACAGTAGCAAGGATTTTGCTGTTTGATTGTTTGTAAACTGACTGTTTGAGTTTGAAAAGTTGAAGGGAAAGTTGTTGATAGCTAAGTCTAGGAGAGGACAAGAAGGAAGAAGGGTTGAAGGCATTCTTCTTATCCCAAAGGACGTTAAGGCAATCCTTGAAGTACAAGAGGTTTGTTGCAAAAGGTTGCTTGAATAAGCTCTTTCTTAATCTTGTTTGAAGTTCTTTTGTTCATTCTAATAATGACAACTTCTACAAGTGAGTCCTCAAATTCTTCTCTCTTCACAAGAGTCTTTGATGAAGACATGAAACAAGACTTGTTCACCATGATGGATATGGTAAGAGAAATGTATGAGGATGGAAGGAAGAGCATCATACTTAGAGAGAAGTTGAATTCCGTGAAAGAAAGAGAAGCAGTTGCTTTCTGACAAATTGCAAGAAATGAAGAGGCAACTTCATATAGCAAATATGAACCTGGAAAGGATGCATGAATTGGAGACACAGCTCTTTGTTGCAAAGGAAGCCTTAGTCAAGTATCGGCTTGAAGAAGAGGTAAATAATTCCATTTTGTCTTCAATTTCCTCTAAGAATGTTTATGTTGGTTATTTTGAAAAACATACCAGAGGCATAGGTTCCAAGTTAATGTCCAAGATGGGCTATTAAGGAAAAGGCTTGGGAAAACATTCACAGGGTATTGTTGAGCCAATAATGGTTGAGGGAAGGCCTAAGTATTTGGGTCTTGGCTATGGACAATCTTATGGAGAAAGTTCCAAAGCTGCCATGAAGGCCATTGAAACAGTTCCAAGAAGGAGTTTCATTGCAGGTCTTCTACATCAAGAGTGTGAAGATTGTATTCTTGGGGAATGCAATAGTGTGAAGCATACTTTGTAGAAAGAAGGTGTATATCAGCATACACTTGAACCAGAGAGTTGTGGAAACTCTGAAACCATCGAAGAGGTCGATGGCATTCCAAAGGGAGCTGCGTCTTCATTCAATTCACCTCCTCATGAAGGTAATAAAGGTGAAAAAGAAAGGTATAAATCTGGTTCTAATCATATCCCTTTTGATTATGTAAAGCATGGTAAATTTCCATATAAGCATGGGAAAAGAATTGCATGTTCCTTTTGTGGTTTGGATAACCATAGTGTTTCTAGATGTTGAAGAGAATGGCCGCATACAGGAAACTTTTGAAGGAAAGGAAGCAAAAAGCCAAAGGTCCACTGGACAAGGAAAATCATGCTGTTAAGAAGATGCACATGCGTTGCACTTACTGCCATAAGCAAGGACACATTGCTGAAAAGTGTTGGACTTTGAATCCAACAATGCTTCCATGAAACTTGAAGAAGGTGGAAAGAGAGAATCTCAGGAATGGAAAGAAAGATTCCATGATTGATGTGTTTCAGGATAATTCACATGTTGATGTTGATGTGCAGACAAAGGAAGGACCTTTGAAATGGATTGGTAAGAAATAGTTAGATTCTTATCCAATTAAGATTGCATGTTTATTGATATAATGCATCTATTTGCATTTCTTTGTTAATGGAATGCAAGTTGCAGGGTTTTACCAAGAAGGTGAATGGAAAAATTGAGTAGGAGACTCATTTTATTGCTACAACATTATGTTCATTTCAACTTCGAAAGTACAATGTACTTAAGTGAAAGTTGAAGAATGAAACGTTATATTCCATTTCAGCTTTGAAAGTACAGAGTACTTAAGCGAAAGTTGAAGGATGAAATACATGCACGAGAATGATGTGCATGAACACAGGGATGCTGGTGATTTCCTTATATTTAAACATGTATGTGTGATTAACTTCAAGGGTTGATTACTTTGTTGTAAACATTCATGTAATGTAATATTGACTTGGGAAAAGTTGATTGGGTCTCCAAGATGGAGATGATGATGAAGTGTTTCATCTTTGAAAAAGAACTTTAGGACTCTTTTTCTACATGCTTGACTTGAAGGGTCAATTGTTTTAAAGGCATGTTTTGTTGACTTGTTATCTAGTCAATCATTTGTATGCAGATGTAAAGACATGGAGGTGTTCACAAGATGTGGAATCTGTTTCTTTTGTTAAAGCAGGAGTTTAGGCCATCCAGTTGTTGTCTGTAATCCTATTGTTGTTAATAGTTGTTGTTGACAGTATGTCAAATAGGTACAAATGAAAATTTTGTGAAGCAAATGTAACTTCACATTGGTTTGAGCCACCTTGGATCAATGATCAAGGCAGAGAAGTTCAAACTACCTTATGTGACCTTCTCAGCAGGAGTTCTGCAGGAAGTCAAGGAGGAAGACAGTTATTCCCAGGAGGACAAGCACATCTAGGAAGGGAGTGTTGAAAGACTTTGGTTCATAGGCATTATGCAAGGCAAGTGTATGGAGGCTGAAAGAAGAGGGTGATGTATTCTCATTTATTGTTCAGATCAGTATGTCAGTATTTTGGAGTTCAAAAGCGTTTTAGTGGAAAGGCATGATCCAAAATGGATCTTGGATAAACCTCTAAGTCTAAAAGACTTCATATAAGAGGTAAAAGGTGCTAAATGGCACAAATCCTTTGTAAATCTGAGTCTGATAAAGAAAAGGGTCAAAGGCGGAGTTTTATATAAATATCGCATCGGAAAGGTTCCAAAGGGAGCACTTAAGCAAAGGCGAAAGGACTCCCCGATAGCGATCTCTGATATATCGCATCGGAGGAAGGCCTTCATGTGATATCGGAACCCGGGCAAAGCGACTCGTGATAGCGATAAAGCGGGATCGGCGATATGCAGCGTCCGCTGTATGGTTCCAATGTGATATATATATATATTATATAATATATATATATATTATAATATTATATATATATAATATATAATATATATATATATTATATATATATATATATATATATATATATATCACATTGGAACCATACAGCGGACGCTGCATAGACCTCGGGCCATTAGACAAAGCGATTGTGATGGGTCGATAGCATCGATCGGCGATCGGCGATCGATGGACCCCCAATACAAAGGGGCTAGTGCACATGTGACATGCGATGGAGCCGATAGCAATACGCCGATGTGATCAGTGATCGGCGATCGGATCGCAAAAATGCAGAGGGGAGTGCCATACCATGCGACAATGCAATTGTGATATGCGATCGGAGCGCGGACCCGATAGGATTATAAACATGACTGTATATCATTTGAAATTGCGGTTTATGTGGATTTCTATGTATTCCTGTGTATTTGGGTTTTTGCCCATATGCAATGCAATTGCAATTTGTGATGACAGGACGGACCCGACGGGTTTATAGATGTGGCTGCATAAAATTTGAATTCTGATATAAGGCGATTTGTCCGGATTTCTATGTATTCCTATGTATTCCTTTGTATTTCCGTTAGGAACAAAATATTCGTTATTTCGCAGATTTTGTTCTGGAAAAAGGCCGCTGGTTCATTTCCATTTGGAAACAGCCATCACACCTGTGCCACACTGTGAGCGGGCTTTTCTGTAACAGGGATGCATTATGAAGCACACAGAGCTGAAGAGCCGGGAAGGAATGATTCCTCATGATCGAAGGTTTAGAGGAACGGATGGAAGCTGTAGAGTCGGAGGATTCTTCAAAGGCTAGAGAGCCAAGCGAAGAAGCAAGTCTCCTTTCAGGAGTTTCCCTTTAGGGAGCTCACAGCTGGGCAAAGAGCCACCACAGGTTGAGAGAGCCAAGAGCCAGAGCCAGAGCTCAAAGCCAGAGCCAGAGCTCAAAGCCAGAGCCAGAGCCAAAGCCGAGAGCTAGAGCCAGAGCCAGAGCCAAGAGCCAAAGAGCCGAGAGCCACAGTCAGAGCCAGAGCCAAGAGCCAAGAGCTAGAGCCAAAGCCAAGAGCCGAGAGCCAGAGATCCAAACGGCCAGGGATAAAAATGGTATTCTAAGCCCAATGGTTCAGTCATAACCCATTTTAGTTGAGTGTGGAACTTGTAAAAGAATTCAGTCATAATCCCAAAGAGTCTAATCGAGTTGATTAGAGCTCAAGGAGACATAGCCCAAGAGGTTTGGTTGAACTCCATATTATATTGTTGTTATGTGTGATTGCGTATTACTGCATTGTATTTGTTGTTATATGTTTTATTTTAGTTTAAGAAAATCAACTTAAAGCACTTAACAGTTAAAGGCAAACAAAGACATACACCTACTTCAATTTCTTTTAGTTCTGTGTTTATCAATTATAAGCATAGATCTTGGGAATATGTAAGCTTTTTAGTGGGAGAGATTCTTGTAAGCATGACAAGAAACTTTTAGTGCCCCATTTCAGATCATTCACATATTAATATAATATAGTATCAAAACACTTACATGTTTTACCTTAGTTAGGTCACAACAGAATTACCGAAGAGAGAAGATTTTTCCACCCAGTCAATAAGTTTAGGTAGCCTCTACAAGTACTCCCCTGATCCAATTTATTCTGCAACAGTTCTTTAGACAAGACCGAAACAAGTCTACCTAGAAATTTCTGATCACACCAGGTTTGTCTAGGTTTACTACACACATTGTAGGCCTGACAGGGTGTTCCACTAGCCAACCAACTCAGGAGCCCCTTTCTCTGGCAATGTCATGCCCATCCTCAATAACTTCTTGTTTGAGAAATCAATTCCAATTCCTCTTGGACCTCCTCCAATCAGGTTCCAAGTCTCTAGGTTGCCTCACTTTTTCCGTCTCACGCTCTTGGCTCCCTTTTCCGTCTAGGGAGAGGAATACTTGTCCCATAACTATGTGAAAGTAAAAATTTCTCTTAACATCTTTTCTTCAGTGATTTTTTTGGTAAACCTTGACCAATTTTCAATTTAATAAAATTAAAAAATAAGAATTTTTGTTTATTATCTATCCATGTAAATTACTTTCGTAAAAGTAGATTAATCAAGTATTTACTTTTTATTGAGGGGTACTCGAAGAAAATTATATTAAAAAATAAAAATAAATATTTAAACTATTAAGATAAAGTGTACAATTCTATTAATAATATCTTTTTATTACTTTTAATCTATTATGTTTTAATAATTAATAATACACAAAGTTAATATTTTTTTTAAATATATTTTTAAATAAAATAATTAAAAATAAAAATATACATAGTTATGCATTTAAATTTTAATATAGTAAATGAAACAACTATTTACAATTATATATACTTTCTAAGATTCCAAATTATTATCCCTTCCAGGGATATTGCATTCAGTTTTTATTCAAACCAATATTAGTTTGGATTTGACAAAAAAAAATTGCAAAATTTCTATAGTTGAACATTACAAATTGGAATTTATTTTTTTTTAAATAATTTGATTTATTCTTCTTTAATTTGGTTCGCTGTTAAATTTAACATGTTATTGTTGATTATCTAGTTTAATGAACCTTGTAATAATGATAATGTACTTGTAATTAGTTCATAAAATCTTATTCTACTAAATTTTGGTCCTTAAAATTTTAATTTCGGTGCATTTATAAACAAAAATTGACGAGCACATCGGTGTAGAGACATGTCAGACGACGCATGCCATCCAAGTCACTGCCAATAGAAATTCAAAAAGCAAGCCACGTAAGCCCAAAAAATATGTCATATATTGTGGCCGATGAGTTGGTGAAAGGATTCCCTCTTTCCTGGCAGTTTCCAACACTCTTCATCTTCATGCAACCACGAAATGCAATTTAGTTTCAGTCAATTTATCTTACTCTTGGGCGAATTTCATTTAGCGTAGTTTCATTCAACGAATTTCTCCTCTTCCTAGGCGAATTTCATTTAGCGAAATTTCATTTCATTTTCCATCGATTTCATTTTATCTCATGGAAATAATATCCATTGATGTACATGTGTTACGTGTATGCACATGGTACTTCAAGTAAACTATGTACTTTGCTTGATTTAATTTTATTCAGCTCGACTTGAAACCAGTACCATGAATAAGGTACAAAGGCATTAAATACTACAGATTGTGAGGCTTGCGGTGAAACACCAAATTTTTATTTAAAAACCATGCCTACACTTTTATGGTTTCCAAAGTTATATCAATGAAAGTGATAATAATTATTATACCCACACATTTATGCTATTCCAAATCCCCCTTACCAAATAATACGACGATAGCTATAATATTGTTTCCAAAGTTATATTGATGGGCAATTTCAAGTAATATCTTAGAAATCTTTACTCTATTTCACAAAATAATTTGTTGCTTGCATCGAAATAGAAATGGGGTTTAGAGGTAATTATTGTTATCAAAACGCAAGTAGTCTAGATCTACTAAATCACCAAGCTAAGTGACTCAAACTAGAAGCAAGGGAACTTTGAGTAATGAAAATTAAATCCAACTGAATCTAAGCCATGAAAACCAAAGCCAACAAGAATTGAGCCACGCAAATTATGCTAACAAAAAAAGTTGAGCCGCTTGAGGCACACAAATTAGAGTCGATAAAACTTGAGCCATGTAACCCAAGCCCAAGGCTAGGGTCCCACAAGGGTAATCAAAGAGAGCTAGAACCGAATTTAGAGCCCTAAAATAGATCAAGATGGAATAGAACTAAAATTCACATGCCTATAAATCACTAAAAGACCCCAAGCTTTAAGCCTATAACAAATCCATTATCCCATTTGCAATAAAACTTAACATTGAGAGCAATTGATGTGCTCACTCCCACATTATTCATGAGTGTGAAGGTATGATGGGCTTATTACTTCTTGGTTTTTATGAATCATAATTAACCCTCCAATGAAAATGAACATGTCAATTGTTCTCATGCAAGTCTACTTCATGACTATGGATAAATACTTAAGAGATGGGGTAGATGCATTCCCATGTGTTGTTTTTAAATTAATGTAGTTTAGAATAACAATCGTGTTGGCTAAATGGTTTGCTTTGGATTGAAGCATCTTTAGAATATGAAAGAACTCAAAACTTTGAAACCTAGTGACTTTTTTTTTTATATTTCTTGATAGTTTTTATAAGCCTTTTAAGATCAACTTGATTATTAATATTATATCCCCCATTACAATAAATATTTTGATATGATTTTTATTAATCATCCTCAATCTCAAAAACTAAACTAATGCTTTTTCTTAATTACTTAAAGCTCTAGCAAGTCACCATTGTATTTTTGGTTTACTCTAAAACTAGCAATTGCACCAAATGTTGCAAAGGAACACCGTAAGGCATAAATTGGAGAAGCATCATGACAAAAAAATCATTGAAAATAAAAATTAGTAAACAAAATGCTATTCAACAGTCTTGAATCATAAACAACAATTTCATGTGAGCTATTAAATCCTTGAAATTGTCCATTACCAGTGGCATATCTTTGAAATGAAAATTCATTTAGATTCATTTAGCAACATTTAGCAGTGGAGAAACTTTTGAAGGTTGTAGTGACCCAACTGAAATTTGATAATCCTCACCATATCACTGAAATGAAAATTCATTTAGCAACATTTAACAGTGGAGAAACTTTTGAAGGTCCTTGTGACCCAATTAAAATTTGATAATCCTCACCATATCCAAAACCTTTGGGTAACAAACCATTATAGAAAAAATCACCTGAGAAATTGTTGGGTCATGCATTTTTAGGCATATAATAATAGCTTGAACCACATGAAATTTGACAATCATATTCTGTTTTTTTGTCGAGCATAACCATACCAATTTTCACTATAGGAAACTGAGAATCACGATTTTGGGGACTAGGTAAGGTATATCCTTCCTAAACATTGTGAAAAGAAATTAATAAATTTTTTGTTATAAAAGTAGGAAAACCGAATATATGATCCAAGGTGTTGTGAACATTTAGGACAAAGTAGAAGAAAACTTGGTACTTGTTTAGAGGTTACAAACAAAAAGGAAATGCCTTTAGAAGAAATGGACGGAAATCATTTTCCTTCATTTGCTTATATATCCTTGGCCTTTAGTACTTGTTTAGAGGTTACATACAAAAAGGAAATGCCTTTGGAAGACATGGACGGAAAGTGCTTCCCATTATTTTCTTATATATCCTTGGCCTTGGCTCTGCTCGAATAAAGAACTTGGTACCTGTTTAGAGGGACAAAAAGGAAATGCCTTTGGAAGACATTGATGGAAAGCGTTTTCCCTTATTTGCTTATATATCCTTGGCCTTCACTCTGCTTGAATAAAGACTCGACTCAATCAAATACCCAGGGCCTTCAGTTAAAATAACGAGCAAATTTCTCCCATCACACCTGCAATAGTTGCGCACAATCCTATGTAAATAAAATTGTCAAATCTAAGCAAAAGAATCCCAATTTTCTTTACATTTGCAAAGAAAAACAAGGTGGAATCCTAGAGCGATCAATCCATCACCAATACACTCTACAATACTAGGTGCATTGAATATTCTTAGGTCAACAATAGTTATATATTGTGTATGTTCTACACGAAAATCGCAGCAGTTAAGATATCTATGCTTTTCACTAAAATATGGTACAGAGGATACAATTCATTTGCACTTTCTAGTAAATACAATGTGCATTTTCTTTTCAAATGACATATTCCATACGAATTTTCACTAAAATATGCTACAAAGGATACAATTCATTTGCAGTAAATACAATGTGCATTTTCTTTTCAAATGACACATTCCATACATAACTACTATTACTCACTAAGGAAAACAAAGTGAATCTCCTGTGGAACCAAAAATCTATCTCTTTCTTGGTGGCTACACAGATGTCATATTCCAGCAATTTTGTTTATATGTTGGCACTGATTGTGACAAAGCTCACTCCCAAAGAATAGAGGCTCTTAGGGTACTACTCTCCAATTTCAGATAAATTGTTGCCACATGAACCTCGATTTCTAATTAAGACAAACTTCAAAATTCCTACATCCCAGCTACTAAACTCCCTCAAATATTTTATCATCTCATCTACTACTAAAAGCGACCACATAGTCTCCAACCCTGCTACTAGAACCTCTCTGGGAGTTGTAAGAATCCCCATAGTCACTAAAACGACAGGATTTAGAACCACCATAGCCACCTCCTGACCCACCACTATAGCTACTTCCCAATCCACTACCATAACTGCCTCCTGATTTGCCATAACTTGAACCCCCATACTGGAACCTCTCTGAGAGTTGGAAGACTCCCCATAGTCACTAAAACGGCAAGATCTAGAACCACCATAGCCACCTCCTGATCCACCACTATAGCTACTTCCTAATCCACCATTGTACCTTCCTCTTGATCTGCCATAATTTGAACCCCCATAATCTCCTCCTGATCCACCATAGCTTGAACCACCAGATCGCCCCCCTCCTGAACCATCGTAGCTTACAAAACAACTCACCCCTGAACTACCAGAACTTCCAAAACAATTCCCTCCCATAACTTCCAAAATCACTGCCTCATGAATCACCGAAACCACCAAGTCTATTGTCTATTTCCTCTTTCATCTGAGTCAGCGCTTTAAACTTGGAACCTATATCATTTTCAATCATCTTAACTTGCCTAATTTGTTGGTCGGTATGGATAAGGATAGCATTGTCGGGCCTACCAACATGCCCTGTTCACCCTGATCTATGCACAAAAATATCTTCAATGGGTTGAGAGTCGTGTTTCCCATAGGTGGATGAAGCAATATAATAAAGTGAGATTTCTTCTGCCAACTTCTGAGATGATTCACCAACACCATCGATAACAACAGGATCATTTAAATATTTCCTCGAAAGCCTGTGCACTGAGACATGCATTGTAGCAGAAAAAAGCATACTCTTGATGCCTTTTCGGCCATCTTTCCATAACCACTTCAACATCTTCATCAAAGCCCACATTTGGCATCTAGTCAGCCTCATCAAAGCCCACATTTGGCATCTGGTCAGCCTCATCCAAAACAATAAACTATATTTCTGACAAGACTAATGCACGACGATTGATTAGATCACCCCCATAACATCAAAGAGCATCTAGGCTTGGAGTAGATTCTTGGAATTCCTTGGCGTGCAAGTTCATTAGATCAATAATGCGACCAGGTGTTCCAACAACATCTAAAGCCTTCTAAAACATTGATTTGGCTCATTATAGGTACACCCCCATAACATCAAAGAGCATCTAGGCTTGGAGTAGATTCTTGGAATTCCTTGGCGTGCAAGTTCATTAGATCAATAATGCGACCAGGTGTTCCAGAAACATCTAAACCCTTCTAAAACATTGATTTGGCTCATTATAGGTACACCCCCATAACATCAAAGATCATCTAGGCTTGGAGTAGATTCTTGGAATTCCTTGGCGTGCAAGTTCTCGTGTTAGAGCCAAGACGAGTTCCAAGGGATATGATCCATGCCCATTCTTACAGTTGTGCTAAATGATTTTTTCCAAAATTGAGATTCCAAAGGCAAGAGATTTTCCAATTCCTGTCCTAGCGCGACCAATCATGTCACAACCTTGCATTACTGGTTCCAACACTTCTTTTTGAATGGGGAACAATCTAGTAATATCGTGCCTATCGAGAGAATTAATAATTTCTTCATCAATTCCGAGCTTGGCAACATCAACCCTTTACTTTCCTTTTGGCTCCGATGTTTTGTATCATAGTCACCATATTTTGTCGAAGGCATCTCGACCTCCTGAAGCCCAAGACGCGTGCCTCTCGTCCTCTGTGATTCCATATTTCTCCAACAACTGGGAACCCACACTACAATCAAACGCTCCGACTGGAGAGTGGAAGCATCTCACTTGGCGAATATCGTTGTTGATGATTTTATCTCTCCTGATGTCGTACTGACTGGCGGATTGTAGGCTTTGGAGGATTGAAACACTTTGAGTGAAACCCCGAGAGACGAGCGACAAAGGGTTTATTAGAACAAGGACAAAGGGTTGTCACAACAAGATTCTTTAGAGGAAACCAACACGAGGGGAATCGAAGCCCTTTTGGACCTCCTCCATTGAGGGATTTCAATAGGGAAAAAGCTGCAATGGCTTTGGCTACCTTCAAATTCAGCTTTCTACCTGCCATGCTGTTCAATTTTGGAACAATTGAAGTAGCCACATTGTACTCACTGGTGAATTGCAGGCTTCGGAGGATTTAAACCCTTCAAGTGAAACCTCGAGAGACGGGTGACAAAGGGTTTATCATAATAGGATTATTTAGAGGAAACAAACACAAGGGGAATCGAAGCCCTGTTGGTCCTCCTCCATTGAGGGATTTCAATAGGGGAAAAGCCACAATGGCTTTGGAAGCCTTCAAACTCAGTTGTTTTCCTACCATGCATTTCAATTTCGGCACAATTGAAGCAACCACGTCGTAGTGACTAGTGGATTGCACGCTTCAGAGGATTGAAACCCTTCGAGTGAAACCCCTAGAAACGGGCGACGAAAGGTTTATCGAAACGGGATTCTTTAGGGGAAATGAACATGAGGAGAAACGAAGCCCTGATGGTCCTCCTCCATTGAGGGATTTCAATAGGGGAAATGCCGCAGCGACTTTGGCTGCCTTCGAACTCAGTTGTCTGCCTGGATCATCGATTCTTTATCCAAATCCAAATACATGAAAGCACTAACACTTTAGAGCTTGTGCAATCTGAGAGGTGCAAGTCACAGTGAGAATAGAACACTGTTAGACAGATTATACACTGTTGACAAGACCAGTGATCCAAGGCCCTGTTGGAAAGCATCACTTTAGGTTTTGAATCATTTTGTTATTTGAAGAAAAACCCCTTCATGAATGATTTCAATAAACCAACGGAGTTTAAAGCCCCAAAATCCTCTGGACAAGAAGGACTCCAAATCCGCCCAACCGAAATATTCAACCAATTTTTTGTCCAGCAATTTCTCCTCGCGGAGCACAGTCCGATACCTTATGTTATCCGCAATGCTTCCAGTGAATCAAAGAAATTAGGTAGAAGCAAGACATTAATATGAACAAGAAATGTGCATCAAATTGATTACCGACCTTTGAAGAGGGGTGGCATTTGGAAGAGCATGCCAACATGGCGCAGGTGGGCGAGCACGTTGAGGTTGGTGGTGTTGTCGTTCTCGACGAAGACGGAATCGAAGGGCGATTCCCAGAGCCTATTCAGTGCCCTCAAGAATGTCAACTTTCCACTCCCCCTCGGCCCTATTACTCCCACCACTGTCCCCTTCCATACATCGAAATAGAAATCTAAATCGAAACGTTAACGAACTAACTAAATAAATAATAGTTTGGCGGAAATGGTGATATCAAACAACCAATAACATTTTAATCATCTAATATGTCATCTGACAGTGGAAACTAGTGTTGAAACATTAATTTAACCTTCCGTGCGGGAGCATTAAACGGCAACATAAAACCACTTCAGAAAACCACTTATCTTTATCGCACCACCTTTCGCACAATGTGGTTTTTGTCAGAGGGCCTCCGACACAATCCGCTCCAGCCACGCGTCCACTGTACAAACACAAAACTGCCCATCTCGCGGACATTAAAGTTCATTTGGGTTGTGTGGCTAAAGGATGCGAAATGCGTCCGATCAAATCAATGAACCAGGATCATTTTCAACCTACCTGAACTTTTTTGGTTGACCGCCCACGTACAGAAATTAATGTGATTTAATGTAGTTCGTAAAATGTTGGTAGGAGTTTTAATTTTATTTTTTTTATACTTACGGAAGTATGGTGAATTTAAAGATAGGTATGGGTAAGTCAACGCATCATTAATTTTTTGTTTGACTTTGGTATATGTTTTGTTTTTGTCTTCATTCGCGTATGTATTGCACACAGGATGAAAAGAGAAAGGGCTCACGGCAGCGAAGAAGAAAACAAGGGATAATTTTGAAAAGGGAAATGTAATGTGCAGCAGCACAAAAACAAATGGAGGATTTTTACTCAGCAATGTAAAAATACACAGCAGTGAAAAAGAGTAATGTATTTTTTTTTATTTTGAATATGCAATGTGAAAACGCAGCCGCTTGAATGTAATGAAAAATTTCACACTCGAGTGAATGTGAAAATTTTTTTTTTTACAGCAGTAAATCAATGTAAGAAATTTTTACAGCATATGTAAGAATTTTTTTTGTTGTAAATGTAAAAGCCTTTCACAACAGTAAATGTGAATGAATATTTTACACAGCAGTGTAAAAATCATTTGTAAAAGAGGTAGAGTATTTTGTTTCTGGTGAAAGTTTTTTTTGGTGAATCCCTCTGAGAGAGAGGAAGACAATCGTATGCAATTTGTAAATTAATACAAGTTTATTTTGGCTCAGAAACTTTGCTTTGTTCAGAATTTTTTTTTGGGGCTTCCCTGTGTAAAAGATCCTGAGGAGAAAGACAGAGCATTAACTCTGTGTTCAGTTAATTTTTGTTTGAAATTACCAGAAATTTCCAACATGGTATCAGAGCAGATCCAGGCTCTTTGAAAGTGATAAAGAAGTTGAAGGAAGGTTCCTTTTGCTGCAGCGGCTTCTCCAGTAGGGTGGAGACACAGTAAAAAAAAAAAAGGGATTCAGGTATTCCTCAAAGTTTTTTTTGTGTTACTGCTGAAGAAACAATCAGTTTTTAAAATATACAATCAAGGATTTAGAAGCATAGCTGAGAATGCAAGCAATGGCCAGCACAAGCACTAGCATAGGTATTTTTAATCCTCAGCTCCCACAGTTAAATGGAAAAAACTATGACTGTTGGGCAATAACCATGAGAGCCCTGTTTGCCTCACAAGATTTATGGGAACTTGTTGAATATGGATTTGAAGAACCAGCATATGAAAATGAGTTTAATAGATTAACTCAGGTAGAGAAAGACCTATTGAAGAGCAATAGGAAGAAGGATTCAAAAGCCCTCGTATTTTTGTATCAGTCAGTGCATGAGAGTGTGTTTCCAAGGATAGCAGCAGCCAAGACATCCAAAGAAGCATGGCAAACCCTCAAGACATCCTATCAAGGCATGGAGAAAGTGAAGACAACAAAACTACAATTGCTGAAGAAATATTTTGAGAATCTGAACATGAAAGAGTCAGACAATAAGACTCATTCTTCACACATTTGATTGGATTGGTCACACAGATGAGGACTCATGGAGAAGTTCTTGAAGAAAGGAGGATTGTGGAGAAACTATTGAGGTTCCTACCCTCAAAGTTTGATGTGATTGTCACCACCATAGAAGAGACAAAGGATCTCTCAAAATTTTCAGTTGATGAACTACATGCATCACTGATAACACATGAGCAGAGGTTGAGTAGAAATGAAAACTCATCTCTAGAGAAAGCCTTCAAGACCCAGATGTCCTTTGGAAGAGGAAGAAGTCAAGGCAAAGGAAACAAAAGAGGAAGAGGCAGAAGCCAAAACAGAGGTGGAAGGAACAGCCCAGCAAATGCTCAAGGAAGAGGCAACAATCCAAGTCAGAACTAAGGCCAAGGCAACAACCAACAAAGAGGACAACATCATGCTCAAGGACAAAGGTATGAAAAATCCAATGTTCAATGTTATTACTGTAGAAAATATGGTCATTATGCCAATGAATGTAGGAAGAAGCGGCATGATATGAGTAATAGACCAAATGCCAATGTCACTAGAGAAAACATCAGTCAAGATAATGTGTTGTTAGCTTGTAACATGGCTGAAACAAATAGTGAAGACATATGGTTTTTAGATTCAGGTTGCAGCAACCATATGGCAGGAAACATAGCCCTGTTTTCTGCTTTAGATCAAAACGTGAAATCAGAAGTTACATTTGGGACTGATAGCAAAATTTCTGTTATGGGAAAAGGAGAAGTCAAAATATTTACAAAGAAGGGTGAAAAGAAAACCATAGCAGATGTCTACTATGTCCCTAGAATGAGATGTAACATCTTGAGTATTGGACAGCTTGTCCATAAGGGGTATAATGTTTTCTTTGAGAATGATGTATGCACCATCATGGATAGAGCACCCAGCAAACGATGTATTGCTGAAGTGAAAATGACAAGGAACAGGATGTTCCCTCTCAGAATTAGGGCAGATTTGAAAAACAAAGTAATTGCAACAGTTACCCAAGAGGCTTTCCAAAGCGTGCCAAAGGATGAAAATTGGTTGTGACACTTGAGATTTGGACATCTCAACTTTGGAGGTCTTAATTTGTTGAGCAGAAAAGGGATAGTAAGAGGATTACCATTGATAGAGAAACCAGACAGCCTTTGTGAAGGTTGCATATTGGGGAAACAACACAGAGAAAGTTTTCCATCAGGGAAGAGCATAAGGGCAAAGGCACCCTTAGAGATTGTTCACTCAGATTTATGTGGACCAATGCAAACTCCATTACTAGCAGGCAGCCAATATTTTCTAACATTCATTGATGATTTTACTAGAAAAACTTGGGTATATTTCCTTAAAAACAAAAGTGAAGTGTTTGAAAAATTATGAAATTTCAAATCACTTGTAGAAAACCAAAGTGGGCTGCATATCAAAGTCTTGAGAACTGACAGAGGAGGTGAGTATATCTCCAAAGAATTCCTACGGTTTTGTAGAGAAAATGGAATTCATAAGCAATTTACAGCAAGGTACACCCCACAGCAAAATTGAGTTGCTGAAAGGAAGAACAGGACCATCATGGATATGGCGAGAAGCATGTTGAAGGCAAAGCATTTGCCAAATGACTATTGGGCTGAAGCTGTAAATTGTGCAGCATATATTCTGAATAGGTGTCCTACAAAAGCAATGATGAACAGAGTGCCAGAAGAAGCATGGAGTGGGAGAAAGCAAGGAGTCACCCACATGAGAGTTTTTGGGTGTGTGGCCTATGCACACATTCCAGATCAGCTAAGGAGGAAG
>APFE030943275.1:23039-78656 GCA_000404065.3 Pinus taeda | reverse complement strand
ATGTAGAAGATTTATACAGCCCAACAAAATATATTCAAAGGCAACTAAAGGCCAAACTAAAACCAATTCTAAGAGGAGATATTTCAGACAAATAGTCCAATAAGATAATATCTTTTTAAAAGTTATCATTTTACAGTGGATTTCAGAGAGATTAAGACTCAATCTACACTTACCCAAACATTCATACAAATGCTTTGAACATGTGTAGAAATAAGAAATGAAACACTAGAAAGACATACTAGAAAACACAAAATTGTGTCAAACTAGAGCTGGAAGACTTTCATTATAAATCATATAATAGAATCTATTACAAAGTGAAGAGTCTTGGCATCAAAATCCTACCCACATTACTTCAATTTATGGATTATTTATACAATTTACTCACAAAATATCTTGATAAAAATATCAAGAACTATTACAAATATCTGAAAACTGTATTACAAAAATAGAACACAAATAAAGGTAACTAAAACTATTTGAAGAGTTCTAGTACTATCCTTGAGGATTTCTGTTGATAAAGAAGAGAAATTCAAATTTTATTGCAACTCATATTTGATGAGGTGGCCTCCAAGTCACTAACTCTCTTTGAGCTTTTCCTCCCACAATTTTGAGAAATAGGGTCCTGTTATACCTTTTTTTCTCCCAAACCATAATAGATGTTAGACAACTGATAAAGGTTTTTATAAATTATGATGTTGGAAACAAAATTTCTTTCGATTTTTGCAAATTCATTTCCACTTGCTCTGAAACCGCATTAGAAATACTGACCAAAAACAGGAAAATTCGGGAAAATATGCCTGAAAATATTCATTTGAATCTCCCAAGCCATATCCTCTATTACAAAACTGAGAAAGTTTTTTGTATATTAGAATCTGAGGAACAAAAACCTCTTCCCGTTTACCACAAGTCATTTATTATTATCCACATTATGCTCTGCAAAAAGGTGACTGAAATAGGAAATTTCTGGAAAATATGCCTTTAAATAATCATTAGCATCTCCCAAATCATAACAGCTGTGAGAAAACTGAGAGAGGTTTTTATATAAGAGGATTTTAGCAACAAAAATCTCTTTCAGTTTCTGAAAATCCATTCTCATCTGTTTGTAAACCATGTTTGAATTTACTTTATTACATCATTTAATCATGTTTAAATGCATGATTAACGAAATCAACCAGCTAATGAAACTTAAATTTACATTTTGAGGGAGAATTTACTCTTGTAGACCCATTTATTATTTCTAAACTACTAAAACCTATTATATCAGAAAATTTAAATTATCAAAACTAATCATGTTACAACTTCGGCTCCAATGGGGACTGCTTCCCCCTGTGGGATGTAGAGAACTAGTAGACTAGTTGCATTTAGTGTTGGGCATGGAGTCATACCATAAAACCATCAACCACTGATTTTCCATATTATGTAGAAATATAACCAATCCCCATGGATTAGTGTTGTCATTTGAATACTCTACTACTACACACTGCAACCTACAACTGTAAAATGCAACCATATATCTACACTAATTCGGATACTCTTTCATACTGAAATATGAAAATTGAAAATTTCTAGAGACTGAAAATATAAGTTGATCTATCACATACTCTTCAATTCACATCACTCATAAACAATGAACACGTTGATCTACTACATACTGAAACTCAAAATATCTATTCAATCCCCACACCTTTATCTAACTAAACTGAAAAACTTTACATTGTTAGGTGTAGTCTTCTTTCCAATGTAACCAAGTGCAGAGTGGCTTCAATGATAAACCACATTGCCAAAAGCTAAAAATCTAAAGAATATATACAATATGAACATGAAATCCCATGGGAAACTTATACTCATAGTTTAAAATTTGCATCCTCTGTAGACATTTTAGATTTTTGACCATGGATGAGAGGGAGAGACATATACTGTTGATTACAAGTATCAATGAACCTTGCATAGCAATAAATGCAACTGAAATTTTGAAAAAGTGTGATCGGTTACCCAGTGGAATCGCCATATGACAAAGTCGAGACGTTAGGTGAAATAAATGCAACCAATACTAAATGTATACTCCTTGTTCACCAGCAAGGAATAGATCTAATCTTTATCGTTCCCTGGAGAAAGGTATCTTCGTTACTTCACTCCCTGGCAACGACACTAAATGTTGTACCTGTTTCTCATAAGCAGTCCTTGACTGCAAAAACTATGCCAGGAAACCAATTCAACCAGTCTTTAGGTTCAAGCTGGCCCTTAAACTAGAGGGGGCTCCCTCAGGCGTTAAGAGGCTTTATTTAATGTTGTTCACCTGTCACTGAATAACAGCCTTTGAAGCACAATGGCCAGATTTATGGTTTTAATTGGGGGTGGTTGGCGATCAATGAAAATCCCTATCCATGATTAAAGGCCTCTCTCACAGGGTCCCTTTAGAACGTGTCAGCTTCTAGCCCGACATAATGAATTAGCTTTTCAAGGATTATGGTAGAAGAATGTAAGGAGATTCCTAATAATTAAGCAGTCAAACAAACTTCTTAACAATTAGGAAAATTTGGATGCATGTAGAAGATTTCTACAGCCCAACAAAATATATTCAAAGGCAACTAAAGGCCAAACTGAAACCAATTCTATGAGGAGCTATTTCAGACATATAGTCCAATAAGCTAATACCTTTTTAAAGGTTATCATTTTATAGGGGATTTTAGAGAGATTAAGACTTAATCTACACTTAACCAGACATTCATATAAATGCTTTGAACATGTGTAGAAATAAGAAATGAAATGCTAGAAAGACATACTAGAAAACACAAAATTCTGTCAAGCTAGAGCTGGAAGGCATTCATTAGAAATCCTATAATAGAATCTATTACAAAGAGAAGAGTCTTGGCATCAAAATCCCACCCATATTACTTCAATTGATGAAGTATTTATACAATTTCCTCACAAAATATCTTGATAAAAATGTCAAGAGCTATTACAAATATCTGAAAATTGTATTACAAAAATAGAACACAAATAAAGGTAACTAAAACTATTTGAAGACTTCTAGTACTATCCTTGAGGATTTCTGTTGATAAAGAAGAGAAATTCAATTTTTATTGCAACTCATATTTGATGAGGTGGCTTCCAAGTCACTAACTATCTTTGAGTTTTTTCCTCCTGAAATTCGGAAAAATACGGTCTTGTAATACCTTTGTTTCCCCCAAACCATAATAGATGTTAGACAACTAATAGAGGTTTTTGTAAATGATGTTGTTGGCAACAAAATCTTTTTCAGTTTTTTCAAACTCATTTCCACCTGCTCAGAAACCGCATTTGAAAATACTGACTAAAAACATGAAAATACGGGAAAACATGCCTGCAAAGATTCATCTGAATCTCTCAAACCATAACCTCGGTTACAAAACTGAGAGATATTTTTGTATATTAGAATTCGAGGAAAAAAACCTCCTCCCATTTACCACAATTAATTTCTGATTATCCACAACATTCTCTACAAAAAGGTGACCAAAACAAGAAATTTCTGGAAAATATGCCTTTAAATAATCATTAGCATCTCCCAAATCATAATAGTTGTGAGAAAACTGAGAGAGGTTTTTGTATAAGAGGAGTTTAGCAACAAAAACCTCTTTCATTTTCTGAAATCCATTATCATATATTTGTAAACCATATTTGAATTTACTTTGTTACATCATTTAATCATGTTTAAATGCATGATTAACTAAATCAACCAGCTAATGAAACTTAACTTTACATTTTGAGGGTGCATTTACTCTTGCAGACCCATTTATTATTTCTAAACTACTAAAACCTATTATATCATAAAATTTAAATTATCAAAACTAATCATGTTACAACACCTAATACACAAATTTCCTAAGGTTTTCTTCAAACCCTAGAATTCTTTTAGGTCTCCTCCATCCTTTTCTTACTTCCATCATCAGTGTCATCATAGGGGTGATCTCCATGAATTTTCTTCAGCCCAACTCTTAAACCATGTTAATTTTTCTTATGGAAATATTGTTCTTAGCTTTGATAATTGCATCTCTTAACTGACACATTACATTCACCCCATAACATAATAACATTATTCATATTTTACATCATTATTTAGCAACATATGAAACTATGTAGAAAGAACAATAACATCATCATCAATGTAGCAGGACATAAAAAGAACAACAACAAAAAAAAATCATTCAAACATAGAGACAATAGGATTGACTAGAGACTAGGGAAAAAACCACTATGGGGAAAACCCTTGCAAATTCGTCTTCTTCTAGATTGTCATCAAATGATTCAACAAAAGAGAGTCCAATGATCCATATCTTCATCTATGCAACTAACCATCAAAACAACTACAACATCCATGAAATAAAGCCAACAAAACTTATACTGAGAATATTGATTTTAAAGTCTGTACTGATTTGTCACTGACTGTAGTTAACTGTAAAAACCTGTAGTGACTGAGTGAAATCTTTAGACAACTGATATTTGATATTTTAGATCCTGGTCGCATGGTGGAGGATTCATCCGAGTGACTAGCTTCATGGTCATTCTTTGAAACACTGTGAGTGAGCGAATGTGGTCGGATCTACTCAAATATATCTCAAGGTTTCGATCACACCCTTTAGGTTATTATGTGAGTGACTATGGTAGCCCAGTCGCACCTTTAAGCCTGGCGAGCGAGTGACTGGGGTCAGATCTAATCTGTGGCGAGCAAACGATTGTGTATGTGAAAACCCTAACTCCCAGTCACATGCATAGTGAATTTTCTGTTTGACTGGAAGGCTTTAGTTTCACGCATGAGCCTACGTGAGAGAAATTGTGCTTGAGATCCTTATGTGTTGTGCCGCGGACTATGGCCCAAAACCTTAGATCTTAAATGTGAGCTTCGAACCCTGCAATTTCACCTTAGATCAAACCCATTCTTCTGCGGACGAGCTTTAGACCTGTGAGAGCCAAAAACCAATATAGAAGAGTGTCTCATAATTGTGTCCAAATGAGGTAGAGGTCACTTGTATTATAGGCTCTAAGAGGGTCCATTTTCCTTTAGGGCTAACCTTACCAAATATGCACATGCGGGTTTGTATTCACAAATACGCTTTCCCTTATCTGATTTGAGTGATCTTTAAGTCGATTTTGGTTCTCTCCAAAAGAGGAATTCAATGAAATCATTATCTCCATCAAGCGATATTTATAAAGTTTAATTTTGAAGTAGTTGCATATTTTTAATAGGAACTCACTTAGTTGATAATTATTCATGTCCATTACATGTGACCTCCTTCGACTCTCTTTCACCAAAGCTTCATGGCCTCACTACCACCTTCAATCAATTTGAATCAAGTCCCTAAGCCCCTAGTATGTAAATAAAAAAACCTTCCATAACATCAATAGGAAATCAAAGAGGCAAAATAAGAGATAACACCACAAATGAATAAATCCATGATCACAATCATAGAGAAAACCATGCACAAAACAACATGGTCATGTACAAATCTAAATCAAAATGATGTCAATCACGAAAACAATAAATTAAAAACCACCTCTTATAGGTGATGAGCCCTAGTATCTCACCAAGAATGTTGAGACTCCTAGGGCTACCAACTTTAATTATCAATCCGAGATTTGTAAAAAACTAGAGGTGACAATGTTATATGCCTAGTAGGTCAAGCTCTACTCATGTCACCTTTAGTAATTGAATCATATCAAGGCATATGGAGACCACTCCTTCAACTAGCTTGCAAAGAAAACTTGCATGAAGAGACAGTAATCTACTCTAATGACGTTATCCTATTCATAGAAGGAAAAGTATCTTTCATCAAATGCAAAGACTAACTACCATTGCAGGAAGGAAAGGACTTTAGTAATTGCATGAATGAATCATCAGATGTAATGACTAATTACAATTGTAGGGAGTAAATATCTATGCTAATAGTAGGAACCAACCATGATATTCTACTTGGAAGAATCAAATCAACATTCTATTTGTAACATGTAAATCATAACTCTACTAAAATTATAATTTGTGCTTGGAGTGAAGGACAAATGGGCCCAGAGTGGTCTTTGATCCTCCCCAACCATGGAATTCAATCCTAAAATGAAAAGATAAAAATTTTGAGGCAAATCTAGTTGAGTTTAGATAGTGTTATAGGATACTCAGGACTACTATAGGATACTCAGTATCACTACAAGATTTCCATGTTTTGCTATAGGATTTCCATGTTTTGGGGACCTCTCTTGTTGGCGTAGGCTTCGACCTAGGTGACCTAAGCACTGTAGGCACTGTTGTTGGGACCTCCATACTCACAACCTCAGGGGAAACTACCTTAGAGGCAATAACTCCTTCAGCGCTTGTATTTTCTGTGGGACCTAGTCCTAACATGATTTCACGAATAAGCTTGCGATCAGACTCAGGATATTGATCGAACACGGGGCTTGTAAGCAAATCCTCATAGAACTCAAAGTTAATGCACAACAGACAACACAATAGAGAAATTCTTAGAATGAAAAGTGTTTTTCATTGGACAACCACCTATAATTTATAGGTGATTTCGAATTCAAATTCGACCATTCCCCCCAAAATCTATTCATAAATGCTAGATTGGCGGCAGATTTCCAAAGATTTCACTCTTAATTCCCCCTCCCCCCCACTCGACTCTTCCTAGCCATCTCTTCACTATCAAATCATGAACAATGATGGTAACGGTCACTTTCCGGCTGCGCTGCACGGTATCTTCTCCTATAGTGTGGCTCCCTTCACGCTTCTGCTAATGCTATGACATCCTCCTATCTCACTCAGATGCCCTGTCGAACATCTTTACAACCCGGGCAGTGTAGTTTATAGTCCAATGCCTCCTTGCAGCTTCCTGGATTGCTAAGACTATGCTACTATCATGTAGTCATCTAGCCAGATCCTCAGTGTATGGCTTCAATCGACTTCCATTTACCTTTCTCAGAAATGGATCTCCATTCAATTTCACAAGCTGAACTACTCCACCATCGGTAATCTCCTTGATAACATACAACCCCATCTAATGCATCTAAAATTTCTGTGGAAACTTGTCAAACTTGATTTCATATAATAAAACTAAGTCATTTACCTTGAAGGTGCACAATTTGATGTGTTGATCATGCCATGCCTTTTCACACTCCTTCTGCACCTGCTGATGGAATCTAGCCAAAAATCTATCTTCCTCGAGCTCTTTCAACTACGCGAACCTGTCCTTTAAGGCTCCACAGCCCACGATTCCAGTGAATGTTGCTATGCATAGACTAGGCATAATGTACTCCATAGGCATCATAGCCTCTACGCCGTAGACTACCCTGAACGGTGTCTGACTAGTTAGCTTCTTACAAGTACTTCTATAAGCCCATAACACCACTAGTACGCGCATGTCGCAATCATTCTTATGCACATTGCAAACCTTCGTCAATGCCTTCTCCAATAACTTATTAAATGCTTCAACCATACCATTAGCCTGAGGATGATATGGCGTACTTTTCTGATGATAAACTTGGAATTATTGCATTAGCTCACTGATTGTTTCATTAAGGAGATGTGTACCACGATCGCTCATCAAAATCTTTGAACAACCGAACCTGATCAACACATACTCAAATAGGAACTTCACCATTGTTTCCCCTGTATAGTCCCTCACAGGTTGTGCCTCTGCCCACCTCGTCAAATACTCAGTCGCGGTGATGATATATCGCACACCCGTCTTCTTTCCTGGAGGCTGAATTGGTCCTACAAAATCAATAGCCCATTTCTCAAATGGCTGCAATGGCACCTGTGGATTCAGAGGCAAGTCATCCCTCCTCCATGTGTTGTTGATTCTCTTACATGCATCGTACGCCCTACAATACACTTTGGAATCCTTATGCAATGTTGGCTACCACAACCCAACGCATAAAATCTTCTACGTTGTTTCTTTTCCTGCATAATGTTTTCCCGCAACTCCTCCATGAGCTTCAACGAGGACAGTGTTTTGTTCAAACTCAAGCACATAGTGTCGTAGTATTTCATCCGATCCTGTTTTATACAAATGGCTGACAATGATAGAAAAGTTTGTCGCACGCACCACTGATTCCTTCTTTTGTTGAATAGTGTATCCTTCCGGATCCGTTCTTGTAGTCAAGAAGTGGATAATGTCTGCAAAGTGATTATTTTCTATGCACACTACAAAGATCTGTGAGTTACGCAACCCCTCCTCTAAATTGGTAGGCTCCTCTCCTGCTTCAATGAATGACAGATGATTTAGCCCTACATTCAATCACCCTGGCTTTACAATTACCTCAAAATCATGCTCCTGAAACAACAACAGCCATCTGCATATTCCCCCACCCCAACACAGGCTTGTTAACTTGGTACTTTAATGCATAATTGTCTTTATACATCTTAAAGTGTCTGCCTAGCATGTAATGTCTGAACTTCTGGAGCACGCCATAGCCAAACCTTTGCGCTCGGTCATCGAGTAATTATTTTCAGCCTTAGGCAACTTTCTACTTGCAAACGCTATAGGGTGATCCAACTCTCCTTCACTGGCCTGTGTCAGTATTGCTCCCAATGCAATACATGATGCATCCACATGCACGTGAAATTCCTTCCACCAATCAAGGAAGACTAGGATCGACACAGTGACCATTTTCTAATTTAATATATCCAGACTCTGCTGACATTCTACGTCCCAACAAAATGTAGCGTCCTTCTTTCACAGCTTTTCCATTGGCGCAGTAATCTGGGCATAACTCTTGATGAACTTCCGATAGTATCCAGCATGACCCAGTGTTGCGTGCAGCTGTTTAACACTCCTTGGCACATCCAAATTGATTATGACCACGATCTTAGTAGGGTCCACCATTAATCCTTGTTTGCATACCACATGACGCAACAAGATCCTAGAAGGGATGCAAAATAAGCACTTTTCAAGTTTAGCATGATCTGATACCTTCGACATGTATCCAACATCAAGCGCAAACTAGCTATATGGCACTTCACTGGTCCAAACATTGTCCAATTATCAAAGTACACCTCCAAAACCTTGTGAATGAACTCTTTGAACTTCGCGATGACTACGCGCGAGAAGATTGTCGACACATTCTTATGTCCAAAAGGCATTACAATACACTAAAAACATCCCCACTCGGTCACGAAGGTCGTCTTACTCCTGTCTTCTGGCACGATCTTAATCTGATGGTACCCAGAGAACCCATCAGTGAATGAATATGCTTCTTGTCCTCCTACATTGTCTAGTACTTCATCTGTGAATGGTGTCGAAAAAGAATCATGCATGCAAGCATCATTAAGCTTCCTAAGATCAACACATATCCTTATTTCATCCTTCTGCTTCTTTTCCTAAACTAACGTTGGGCTCACTCAATTAGATTCCTCCACTGGTACAATAATATCTACTACAAGCATCTTGTCTAACTCTAAGTAGACCTTTTATTTATACTTTGGATTAAGGCAATAGGGCCTTTGCTTAATTGGCTTCACGTCTGGCTTTAAGGTAATCTTCATTACACCCAAGTCCCCTATTATTTCTTTCAAGTCTGAAAACTTCATAGGGATCAAATCTTGATACTCGCGGAGAAACTCAGTAACTTTATCTATTGTGGCATCATCCTAGTAGTCCCCAATCTTCAAAAACTTTGGCTCCACTTCTGTGCCAATGTTTATCTGTCTAGTATTCAGTGGCGCAGTGATATCTAGATTCTATATTTTTGGTCCCTCCACTTTGAGTTGACCTTCAGCCTTTGGGATATTAATGTTTTCTGGATCCTCATCTTCTTCTTCAGCAGTCACATTGTAGCACTCTAGCGCATGGCACGGGTGGGTGGTCCAATCTAGCTGAGTCAAATCCAAAGGATCATGTGGTATTTTGAAGATCGTTGCCTTGACCTCCTGGAATGCCTCATCAATAAATTTGAATCCATCCTCAAAGATTAATGCCATCAAAAATACCTGTCTCAACACATCCCACTCTTCAGCATCGTGGCAGAGATTCGTTTCCAAGTACCAATTCATTAATATTACATCCAAAGTATGATAGAATAGATGCACCCACTCAGGTTGTGGCTCTGCTCCATAAACCTTAGTCCATTTTCCCAAATGATTGTGTGGATTGCTCCTTCCATCATATTTCTCTATTAACCAAACTTTTGGGTGACCAAACAACAACCTCATCATTTTTCTATACTCGCGCCATCCATCAAAATTTTCCTTATGCGTACCCCACCATCTTGCAGGTGTAGCGCGCAACGCCAAATCCAAAGCTTGGAAGCGATGCTTCTCTAGCACTTCCCTTTCAAATGCATTAAAAAATTTATCCACGTTAGTTAAACCATCATAATAAGGCAAATTTCTTACCTACGATGATACACATCAACAACAATTTAGTCATCATGTTATAGCGCAGTGTAGATACTTTGTGCAATGTATTATGCCATTGTTCCAACTCCTCATCTGAATTTGATGTGCAAGAACTTTCATGGTCCCATGCAATACGCCCATCAGCTATCAAATTAACCCAATCCTGGTCTCATGCTGTTATTTTGTAGATCTTGTCCAAATCATCATCACTTTCATAATCACGAACCGGTTCAATATAGCGCGGTCCTTCTGCAGGGTCCAAAGTTACTACTACGCGGAGTGATTTCCTTTCAAATGACATCGTCCACTTCTTCAAATTGATTACCCCATTCATTTCAATAGCCCAATCGATCCTAAGGAGCGTAGGGATTGTTGTCATCAACAATCTCTATTACTTCAAAATTAACTAATGCACTCATGCCTTCAATATCTATTGGCACTCCCTGCAATCTTCCCATTGGGATAATATTCTATTTATTTTCCATCCTCAGTTGAATCGGAGACCACTACAACGCAGGTCTCCCCATTCTCTCCCATGTCTTTTTAGGTAAAACATTCGCATCTGACCTTAGATCCAAAATAACTTGATCCATCTCATATTCTCCTATTTTCCCAGTGAGCCTCATCTCACACCCTGTTCTTGCCTTATGCTTGCCAATTTTCTTGAGTAAGCGTGGTCCCTCGAGAGAATTTTATTTTCCGGAACACTTTTTATCAATTCTTGTAATCCTTTCATAGCCTTGGCATCACGTAGTAGCTTCATACAGGTCTCCAAGAATGTAGCGAGCATGGAGGGGTCCATTTATTTAGATAGCTTATCCTGACTTCCTGAGGTAGAGGCCTCAAAGAAGCTTTTCTTTTCTTCCATGAACGTTTCTTTTGCACGCTCCAGATCAAACCCAACCTCCCTTTCTAGAGCTTTACATACCAACTCACTTTCTTCAGGATGCTTTCCTTTATCCTTGCTAGTCGTCATTCCACTTCACAACACGATATTCACATTAGGATCATCTTCGTGAGGTTTAGCCCTCATCATCTGCAGGTAGTGTCCTAATGTGAATATCGTGTGATCAAACTGAGTACAATATTTACACGATAGGCATGTTGGGTTCATACACTCTCGTATGTAGTGTCCTGACACTCCACAATTATAGCAAATGACTTGCCCCCGACCTCTACCAAGTCCTCCTCCTCCTCCTCAACCTCGTCTGCACCCTTGGTATCCTCCACACGCTCCCCCAGTGACTTGATACGGAGGCCATGTTTCTGCCTGCATTTGATATGCAGGCATTCTGTCCATCATTAGCTCATAGCTACAGCAGTTATGCTCATTGTGACCCACTGATTTACAAAATTTGCAGAAGAGTTGTTGCGGTGTCTGCACAAATTTCTGCTGCAAGTGAGCTACTTGACAGATAGCACTCCACAGCGTGGGCCCTGTACTTTGCCCTGTTTGAGCTTCCGGCCTCATAGGCATTGGCCCTCCTCCTGCAATATAAATCACGAAGATAACAAAATGATCTTTGCCATGCCCCTGGCTCTTAAATTTCAGGCACTACACTTCTTTGCGCACTTCCGGCCGAGCCGCTCTATCCTTCTTCAGACTTTGGAACTCTAAGAAAATATTCTACAACTCTGCGTGAATCTGTTGAACTCCCAAAGAAAATTCTTGAATTCGTGTTTCATGCAATCTCATCACAATTTCTAGGGCCTCCGCCTGGGTCCCAATCTTTTGCTATGATAACGCAACCCTTAGATGAGGCAAGAGTGAAGAAACAAACCATTAGTAGTGTTGCACATCTGTAAGATTCATATAACTCAGATTGAACTTAGGGCATTTGTGCACACAGTGGTAGAGCCTCTCTTCTACTCTAAGATGCTTTTTTTTGTGTTCAACTGACCCATTACATTCATCTTCATCCCTATCTAATATATTATTGCCTTAGACTCGCTAAGACTCTCCTACTTATACAATCACATGGTCCACGGACCATGGGTAGATCTTCTAAAGCCGACACAACTTACATAAAATAAGGGTAAAGCCCTTTATGAAATTTTACTATCTACGTGCTCCACGACCACAACTTGTGGAGAATTTACACTTTACATAACAAAAACTTGGGCTTTCAGCCCCACAACGTGGGCTTTTTCCCCAAAATTGACCCTAGGGACCCTGTCCCAATAGAAACGAAACCATTTATTGGCTTGATGGGGCCTGACCTAGGTTCAAAATTACTTACACCAACCAACACAACCCTAATTGTTGGCCCTTTCAACAACAACCCACGTAGCGCAGGTTGCAGTCTCACCCAAAACAATATTGGGGGATGACAGAAGCAGGTTTTCGCATCCAGAGGCTTGTGTGATGGATTTCTGAAGTTCTTAAGGCTTAGATCTACCTTCGCGCACCTTTAACTCTTCCGAACAAATAACTATTTTAAATATATCTAAATGACTTGCAAATCTTCGCGAAGGTCCTTGATTATCCTTAACATGCATAAAGAGTACAGATCTACTAGTTTCGCGCAATAAATAGTCATTGATTCATCCAAATCATAACATATAGAGAAGATACACAAACTTTACAGAAGTGATAATTAAGATACAAATGCATTAGAACTGGCTCAAAATAGTCTTTATTAAGTATAATCGTTCAGATACAGACTTATTTTCCTTGTGCACTCAGTTGTAGGGACCCACATACTCATCCTGCGGCCTTAACAAAGTCTCTGCGCACTCAACTGCAATAGCCTCCCCCCTTTGCCTAAGTACAGGAAACCAAAAAACTCTTTCATACTACTTGGAGGAAGGATGGGCCAGCTGATGAGGAGGGGATGAGTTGGAGTAAGGCTTTCATGAATAACCTAACGTTTGAAGACTCCAACTAAAGCCTGGGTTCTTCAAAAGACATTGAAGGAAGATGAGGAGTTAAGGGTTATAAATGCTGAACTTGAGCTTTTGGAAGATCCGGAAGGTGGTGGTTATGCCACCTTGGACTCTCGAGACAAAATCCAGAATCTTGAAGCAGCTAGAAGGAAAATTCTTCAGGTAAAGGAGGAAAGCTCGCGATTGAAGAGCAGGGCTATCTGGCTCCAAGAGGGGGATGAAAACACAAAATTCCTCCAGCAATATGCCAAAGGAAGGAAAAATTTAAATACCATTTGGGAAATGCCAAAAGAGAATGGGGAAAAGGCTCAGTCCTTTGAAGAGCTTGCCTCTCTTGGGGTTGCCTACTTCAAAGATCTGTTTAGAGCTCCAACAGAAGCTTCTATTGCTGAAGTTATAAGAGTAGCTCAATTCTTCCCAAGCTTCATTGATGAAGAAGGCAATGATATTTTGATGTCTCCGGTCTCTAAAGATGAAGTGGAAGCTATTCTAAAGTCGATGCAAAAAGAGAAAAGCCCGAGATCGGATGGTTGGACGGTGGAATTCTTCCTTCACTTTTTTGATGCCCTAGGCGAAGATCTGACCGTGGTGGTGGAAGAATCTGGGGTCTCAGGTTTGGTCTACCAGCCCTTCAATGCTAACTTCCTGACCCTCATCCCAAAGTCTAACCACCCCTCTTCCTTTAATGATTTTTTCCCCATTTCACTGTGCACCTGCTTATACAAGGTTATTGCAACCCCTCTTCCTTTAATGATTTTTTCCCCATTTCACTGTGCACCTGCTTATACAAGGTTATTGCAAAAATTGTTGCCTCTAGGCTAAAACCTTTCCTCTCCAAAAACATTTCCTTGGAAAAGTTTGGCTTTCTGGATGGAAGACAAATTCATGAGGCTATTGGAGTAGCTTAGGAAACCCTTCACAACCTCAAAAAGAGTCGGAAAAAAGGGGCCATCATCAAAATAGATCTTTCTAAGGCATATGACAGAATCAGTTGGATGTATCTAAGGATTCTCCTAATGCACCTTGGGTTCAGGTATGAATTTGTGAGATGGATTATGGGGTGTGTTTCTTCGACCTCGATTGCTGTCCTAATCAATGGTGCTGCTTCAGATTTTTTCAATCCTCAAAGGGGTCTATGCCAGGGATGTCCTCTCTCCCCACTGCTATTCCTACTCACAGCTGAAGGATTAAGCTTAATGATCGAAGTGGCAAAGAGACAGGGTGATCTGAAAGGGATTGAAGTTGGGCTTAATCTTTGGGTAACTCACCTCCTATTCGTAGATGATATTCTATTTTTTGTGATGGGAGTCGGGATGACTGCCACTGCATTAGAAGGATTCTAAACATTTTCCTAAAAGCCACGGGTCTGGTCATAAATGATCAGAAATCTTCCATCACTACTGTAGGGCTCTCACTTTCTGAAGTGAACAGAGCAAAAGAGCTACTCTCTTTTGAAGCAAAGTCCCTTCATGACCTCTTCAAATATCTCGGTTTTTTGCTTAAGCCTGACTCCTACAGGGTTCAAGACTGGTCTTGGCTTTTGGCGAAAATTGAGGACACAATGAAACATTGGAGCTTTAAATTGCTATCAAGTGCTGGTAGGTTAGTTTTGATTAAATCTGTGGTTTTGGCTATCCCTGTATATTGGGCTAGTCTCACCTGGGTGTCGAAATGCATTCTACTGAAAATAAATAAAATTTGCAGTAGGTTCTTATGGACTGGACAGAAGAAGGACCATGTTACTCCCTGGGTCGCATGGGATAAAATTATCAAACCAAAATGCTGGGGTGGATGGGGGATAAAGGACTTGTTTCCTTTCTCTTAGTCATTAGCTGCTAAATTAGCCTGGAGGCTAGTAGTTTCAGACAATCTTTGGACTGTTGTGACCAGAAGAAAGTATATCGACCCAATCTCTCCTTTGGAATGGATCAGACAGCCCATAAAATCATCAAAAAACACCTCTGTTATCTGGAAAGCTTTGGTGACAGCTGTACAAATTATTGAAAAAGGGTTGGCATGGAAAGTAGGTGATGGCAGCTCAGTAAGGCTTGGAAGAGATCCGTGGGTGGGCTGCCCAGAATCATACGCCCTCTCACGGGATCTGATCAAACATCTAAATAACAGAGGTTTTTTCTTTCTCTGTCAAATTGCTAATCTTGTAAACTCATCTATTTGGCGACAAGAGTGGTTATCAGGGGATTTCCTCACCCTAGAAGGAAGATGGCAAGAGGAATGGAGGGATTTCCGTGTTGGTCTACTGAACTCTCACATTCATATTACCAATGAGCTAGACGAGCTGAGATGGGTTCATTCACAGACGGGCTTCTACTCTCCTAAGAAGGGATATGACTGGCTTATGTCCCAAAAGGGGTGGGAGGAACCAAATTGGTGGGCCAAGCCACTGTGGAAATTGAAAGGGCCAGCCAAGACTTGGTTGTTTTTCTGGTGTGTTCTACAAGGAAAAGTACCCACTTGGGATTTTCTCCAAAAAAGGGGGAAAAATGGCCCCAGGTGGTGTTCTTTGTGTAAGGAGAGCGAGGAAACTCCCCAACAGATCTTCCTTACCTGTCTCTTTTCTAAAAGCCTCTGGAATGAAATGCTATGATTGACTAATATCGCCCTAAGTTGGGAGGGGGAGGAGATTTCTGAGGCCTGGAATAGCTGGTGGCAGCACGCTCTCAATGATAAATTTAGAATGTTGCCCTTATTGGTTGTGTGGGGAATCTGGCTTGCCAGAAACTGCCTTCACAGATACTTTCTTTCCCATTGCCTGATTAGTAGCAGAGGGAGTGGCCATTTATGAAAGCATACCCTCTCCCTCCTCTTCTCAGTATACCAGGCCTGTTCAGATAGAAGAAATAAAGGGCTTCATCCCGTGGGCTTACTTCGATGGGGCCTCAGATATGAATAAGAAATGCGGGGCTGGTCTGGTTATCCAATTTCCCTCGGGGATTCTCCTCAAAGCATCCATTGGACTTGGCACCAGAACAAATAACTTTGCTAAACTAAAAGCCTTACATTTGCTTCTTTGCTGGCTCTCTTTGCGCAATGAGCGCGAGGCTCAGATATTTGGTGACTCTCTGAATATAATCAAGCGAGCCAATGGAATGCATCATTGCAGGAATTTTCTTTTAACTCCTTTGCTTAATGAGATTGTTCGACTTAAAAATTGTTTTTCTAAGCTTCAAATTTGTCATATTTTCAGGGAAAGAAACACAGAAGCAGAAAACCTTTCTAAAAAAGGCACTGAGCAGGATTTGGGCGCATGGTCAGTAGAAGAAGTGGCGGACAGGGTGGCATGGCGACTTGCTCCTCCCGTTTTTGCATAACTTGTGAGCTGCTCACAATTCTCTTTCACTTTCTAGCTTTCTATTTCTTTGTATATACTGCTGCAAAAACTTTTATGTTATTAGATAAACTGTAACAGGACTCAGTGTTGTTTTCCTCTCAGTGGAGGCCTGAGTTCCTATCTTTTTTTGATACTAAACTATCATACAACCAACACAGTGCCTACTATCTGGTTTTTTGACATGGTGGTTTGTCCCTCACCCTGTTTCGGCTATTTTCCTACTAGGAAGCTGGGGGTTGGGGAAACCACAGCTGATCTGTTTGTCCTAAAGAATGGTTTTGACAGGGATGTTTGGAGGAATATCTGGAAATCTCCACAAACAGCTGTTTTCGGTTTCTCTGAAAGAAGGGAAATGAAAATGCTTTGCATTATGCTATGTAACCTTCTTATATCAATAGATGGTTCGATTTTTCTGCAGAAAAAAAAAAGTGCAGGAAACAAACATTTCTTTCCTTAGCACCTTTACCTTACAATGATTCTTCACTATTAGATGCTTCTTAAGACTCACTATGACTCATCTATATATAGAATTTGCTTTACAATACCATGGTCTGTGAACCATGGGTGGGTCTCATAAACTCTGTATCACCTACCCACCTAAGGGACTAAGCCCCTTTGACTTCTACTAGCTTCATGCTTTGCTTCCACATGTCGTGGTGACTTTACATTTGTTGCAAAAAAATATTACAAAATTGACCCAAAACTTGACCAAAATGACCCCAGGGACCCTATCCCAACAGTTGTTTATAATTCATTTTAACCTTCTCTCACTTAATTGGTTGAACGTGCTAACAAATATTATATTTTTAAATATTTAACTCTCACTATAATGTTAATTTATAAAACATTTCAAATTTATATAGAAATGATGATAGCTACAAAGGAAGCATTAATAATAGCACTAGAAGTAACATACTACCAACCCATAATTTTATTTCTTTTCACTTCTTGAAGGCATCTTATAAAGAAAAATAAGAGCAAAGAGAAAAAATGATTGTTGTAAAGTTTGATAAATGGCTTAACGAATATCTTATAAAATTTCTCGAGGCACAACTCACACTAAAAAAATGCACCGACAATGATGGTGAAAAACATGATTGTGATGTAGAGATGGATATATCCTTGTGTCAATGCAAAAAAGTTAAAATAAATGTTAAATGATCATTTTAAAGACCATTAACAACCCAATGGGGTGAAAAAAAATAAATGAATTTATGAACATGATGATATTCAAATATGTGGATGCAATAAAAATGTTGCAACACAACCTTTACATGAATAAAAGAAAGTTTGATACCCTATAATTGACCATTATTCTCCTACTCTACCACATGAAAGAAACATTTGGTTGTTTAAACAATATATTTCATCATTTTTGAGGTGCTATATATTGTTTATTAAGAAAATGTTCTATTAACTTTATTTATATGAGAAAATTTCTTAATAAGTAAAAATATAATAATTATACATTATATATATTTTTGTGTCAACAATGCATTACATGACAAGGTTTTTGCAAATAAAATAACATTCCAAAAAAACTACTATAGAATTATAAACTACAATCATGGACCTAGGGGTGTTGTATGATTCCAATCATGTGTGCCCTTATTATCGGTAGAGATAAATTTGAAGGAGATAAAAAAAGTTCCCATAATGTCAATGATTTCATTAGGGGAGAAAAATGTTGAACTACATCTCAATAATGCTCAAGTTAATGTGATTTTTATAATGTAAATAATTAGCTTAATTAAAAAAATGGCATGCATTCAATAGAGGTAGTAATGACTTGATGAGAATATTAGCAAATTTAATGGAAATGAAACAGATCAAACCTTATTGGTTCTAAATATTTGTTGATGAGAAGTTGTGACATCTCCTATGGTTTAAATTCCACTTGTAAACATTGTAAATAATTCGTTGTAATTATGTAGCCAAAAATTAAAATGGTATGAGGTCTTGGGACATGGATTTTAGAGCTAATCAAGGAAATGCTTGGGAGTTTTTAAAAAGTTCTATGACAACTAAGGAGGTTGGTAAGTATGCATTTTAATGGGTTGGATAATTCCATTAATGGGTAGATAGACAAGAGGATAAGGTCCATGCTTCCTTGAAGAAAGACAGAAGCAAGAGAGGGCACTCAATTAAATGAGGATGACAACATTGTTGAGAAATTCAACCTATAGAATGTACGTGAAAAGTGGATGGTTGGATTGCAATTAACAAATAAGAAAGAGGAATATCGTGGAGGATACATGGAATGAACACACATGCCATGATGGTTTTGCACAAATTGGTAGAAGCACACTGCTGGGAAATGAGTGTGGATAGACATAGTGGTTGCACTATCCAGGGATTGGTCCATTTAGACTACGAGGGGAAGCAAACAATTGGTTGATTGCAATAGAAGGAAGGGAATGCCGAGAGTTTCTAGGTGATAATCATTCATTCATGAAGGGAAATATTACACAAGGTGAAAGGGGAGAAATAGTTCCTCATGAAGAGGGAGCAAACAGGAAAAATAAATTCAACAAGGAGGGAGAATTCAAAGGAAAATAAAGACCAACTGAGGAAGCCCAAGGGAGTTTTACTGGTGGAGGATAGAGAGAAATGGCTTGCCAAATACTGATGAAGCCACCAAAAGTGGTTTTCCTTGGTACTGAAGAACCCATTGGGATGTTTGTGGATTGATGAAGTTACTATCTAGGAGACAAAGACACGTTGGTACTTGGGTGTTGAGGAAACACTAGGTGTGGCCGTGGGCTTAGAACACTGGTGCTTTCATTCTCTAAATAACTACCAAAAAAGGTTAATATCTTCGCTTCCATGGTAGTTTTACCAACTGTCGAACCTTCCCATATTAATCTCTCCTTCTCCTGTGGCTTTCCTAAGGGTTGAGGAATCAACCTGGTGTGGTTTTCTCTAGGAAATCAATGGGAAGTTTATGGACTAAATATTCTCATCATTCCCAGCTCAAAAGCTTGGTGTTCTCAACACCTTAGCAACTAGAGCTTTAATATTTTCTGATGACAACCATCTCAACGAAGAGAAAGCACATCTCCTAGTGTTTTCTTTTATAATGGGTATAGTAGACACTAATGTACTAAGGCTTTCCTCAGAGCTAAAAAAGGTCCTAGTGCTAAGAAAGATACCAAGGATTGATTTTCTAGTGTTCATCTTCCTTTTATCCAAGGGACCACTAACAATATTGCGAGGATCCTAAGGAAGCATAAGGTGGCTTCAACCTTTATGCCTTTAAATACCATCCAGAGCTCCCTTAGATCTGTAAAAGACCTAGTGGACCCCAAGAATATGAAGGATGCTTACGTTATCCCATGCTCTTGTGGGACTCCCTACATTGGTGAGATTGGTCACTTGATTATTATCCTTCTTTTCCCTTATTATCCTTTATTACATGAAACTTTAACCTAGGGTGTTACATGATAGTAGAGTTAAGTCGACTAATTTGGGTCATTCCACTATTCTTATTAGTCGAGGTAAGTCAACTAGTTTGGGTAATTTAGCTAGTTAGTTGAGGTATGTCAACTAGTTTGGGTTGTTTTCCTGGTCTTGTAAATGAGCAATGTTGATTGGGATGAGTTGGAAAGGTCAGTCATCAAGTCTAGTTGACCAGGATGAGTTGATAGGGTCAGTCGTTGAACAAAGTTGACTAGGATGAGTCAGCAACATCATTCGACAAACAAACTGAACCAAATGAGTCGGTAGGGTTATTTGATGAGAAAAGTTGACTTGGATGAGTTAGTAGGGTTGATTGTCAAGTGAAGTTAACCAGGATGAGTTAGTAGGGTCAGAGGTTGGGCTCCAGAAGGTACCACACCTTGTTAGTTTTTCCTCAAAGATGACTACAAGACCCCACGACCAATAAAAGGTTTCCTTCCACGTGGACTTGTCCATGATGGAAGGGTTACCACGTGGGTGTCACGGGGTGTACCATGAAGACGCCATGTGGAAGCCATTGATGATGAGGCAAGGGTTTTTAAATAGTCTAACCTTAAATTGCCATGTCATCTAATCCACGAGTCAAATTGGGATGAAGTTTACATCATTGGAAAGTTCTCACCAAGATGAATACATTGGGACTGTATACCTTGGGTTTTGAATATTTTGATTAAGGTCAAAAAATTTATATCCCATCTCCATAACACGATTGTTTTGAATATTATCATTGACCATTTATGGATGAAGCAGGTCCTGAAATAATAGTGGAAGAATAGCGCCATCCTTAGTTTACATCTCTTTTTGCTTTTATTTATTTATTAACATACAACAATATTTTAGTCTTGATGATATACCTTCTTATTTTTGCTATCACAGATAGGATTACCTGTTAACTCCTAACTTTATCATTGGGACTTTATGTCTAAAAACTATGTATGGTTACGAGATCTCTCTAGCCTTTTTGATGTGTAGCCATGCATGTAAATGGCTCATCTTAGAACTTGATTGCAATATTTTTTATGGTAGTTTTATGAGAGGTTTCTCTGCAAATCCTCTAGAATAAACTCTTGTAGCACATATATAGAATGTGATTTTGTTTTCAAATGAAATAATATTAGAACTCTTTTTCCTCAAAAAAAGAAGAAGAAGAAGGAAATTGGAAACTGAATCAACATAGCAACTACCTCGTTCAACCCTTAGTATGTGCTAGGGATAGTAGGGGGTATGTTATATGATTTTGTCTTGTAATGGAAAGTTTAATCTCTACTCCTAGAAATATAGTATTTGAAGCAATATATATACCATTGTTCTTATGAACTACAATATTTCACCTTAGATATTAGTTAAGAAGGAACATCTGATGTTGGTTTTACATTAAGGAAATTAATATATATTTGGCACCTCTAACAGATGAATACAACTTTTATCTAACGATATTATCCTATTTATAATGTTTCTAGGCCATGTAATTCATCAATATTTTCTTCCTTCAATGTATTTTGTCCATACGTACTTCTGTGTTTTTGATGCCTTCAAGCTATTTCCAGTAAATAGATTATTAGCAATATTGTTAGAGAAACAATGTCTCTAAAAATAAACATATATGTTTTTAGAAGTGTAAATTCAATTTAATAAGTGCATTATAATAAAGTACATCCAATAGGATAAGTCAAAGAATATATATAATATATTCATTCCCTTATGAATTTCCTCAGTCAAACTCTAAATATCCATTATAAAAATGTAACAACATTTACACTTAAGGAGTGAATTAAATAATAAAAAATCCAAAACCATAATTTCATTTGTAACTTTTCTTTAGTGCTCATGAATCAATGTCCACCATCTATATGGTTGCCTTTGTTATTGCCACCACATTATTGGTTTCCTCAATTCCTTCATATCCCTAATGGATTATATTTGTTTTGGAAATTTGCAAAATATTACCATATTTTATATTTTTATTTACGAGAAAACATACCTCTCCATAGGAAAGAGACTATGTAAATTGATTATTATTCTTTTGTTTACAATGTTAACAATTTTAAAATAGGCTTCCATTTCCCTGTTTTTCAAACAAAAAAAATTAGTGCAATGTATTCCTATTGTTCAACTTTCCTAAAATTTTGAGGCACACTCATTCATTATTTTCTATTGCTCGATATAATGTTATGAGACATTATTAACAGTGGTGATATATGTTGTAAGTGCATTGTTGAGTACATTTTCACTAAGATAAAATTTCCCTAGAGTCTACGCTCGTGCTATATGTTAAGTGCATTATTGAGTACATTTTTACTAACCTAAATTTTCCCTAGTTGCTAACACTCTAGGAAATTTATGAAGCAACCATTAGCAGTGCTTCTATACATAACATGAACATAATAAATTGAAATTTAAAAAGTACATTTCTCACACTTATCAATGTGCTAAAACAAATGTAATGGGCACCATAACCAATGATAGCTTACATATGCATTGGTAATTAGATTAAAATAAATTAATTTTTTATAACCTTCTCAGTGCACTTCAAAATGTACAAACATACCATGCTTGGTGTGTCCTATCAAACAAAGCATACAATTAAGGATAAAGAATTAAAAAATAACTAAAAATGCACTTTTTAGCACAATATATAATGGTGGGAAACATTATTAATAGTGCCCATGTATATTATAAGTGTACTATTAAGAAAACAATTATCAACATTAATTTTCTCCACTTGTTGATGCTCTAGAAAATTTACAAAGGCACTAATTTTACCTATAAAGCACACTATGAAGCTAAATTTAACAAATACATTTTCCCGTGTTTATCATTGTGCTAAAACAATGTAAGGACGCACAATAACCATTAATCATTTACATCATTAATGCATCAATATTCAAAGTAATTTAATCCAATTTTATCATTCTTATATTTCACTTCAAGATGTACAAATGTACCTTTGGTGATGCCACTATGCATACAAGGCGTACCACTATAGTGTTGATGCCCCATACATATAGCCCTTTCTTTACCGATAATAACAATTAAAAAAAAAAAAAAACTTTACTAGTGTATTAATGTTTAATCAAAAGCACTAATAATAATGTTTTGATCACCGAGAAATGGTTTTTAAATTGTGTGTATACAAATAATATGTACCTAGTAGTTCTACACACATTTTTTTTAAATAATAAAAAAATAGTTTTAATATTTAATGAGTATTAGAAATGATAATTTAACCTACATTATTTTTGTTGTGTGTGTTTGTGTGTTTAATGATATTTATATGTGAATTATAGATATGATTGATGATAACATTTCTTAGCAACATGAGTTTGACATGTATAACTATGTACATGAATGTGAGACATAAGAGAGGAAGAGGGATATGTACCTTCATCATATTCTAGTGTAAATTCATATCTTTTTTAGGAATTTTGTCCTCTTCAAGTTTTATGAGTCAGTACATCCCTTAAGGGTAACATGTACTTGTTGATGTAGTTGATCAGTCACTAGTATCATGCTAGGTAGGCATTTGAGATTGGTCTCCATTTATGGCACTTATCCTCACAAAAGCATATGTATTTCAACATTGAGTTGTCTAGGAGGGAGGAATTTTCCCACTTCACTTATTTATTACCTATCACTGTAGGAGAGGGTTAGTTGACATATATGCATATATATCTCAGTGTGAACACCATTAATCCCAATTTCTTCTAGGTTATTATAAGCTAGTTTCATTTACATTCATTTTATGTATAAGAGGTTAGGTGTTTATCCATTATGGTGACAACACTCGCTCACTATGCCTCTAGTGCATAGTGCATTAGTTTCCCTCTAATGCACTATGTAGATAGTTTACTTTAGAGGCTCAAATTGATTAGGTTGTGTCAAGCCAAGAGGTAGCTCCTCAAATGAGAATATGTTTATTCATTTTGGTTGTTCATAGTTATATACACGAGGGAGTGACTCTTGAGTTTCATCTCCCGGTGACTCTTCATTTCCTCTTATTAATTATTTACACTATTTACAATTGTTCACCAAATCCTTATGATTAGGTCTTAACATTCCCCCTCTTAATCTAAAGGGATGTTGGTGAGTCCAAACATTGTTCTGAATCTTCCAAGCACTTTGGTGAATATGCTTGCAATAAGCTCATTAGTGGAACAATGGCGAAGATGGATTGTTTTGGCCTCAACATGATGTCGAATCAAATGATATTTTGTATTGATGTGCTTCGTTCGATCATGGAACTTTGGGTTCTTGTCCAACTTTATTGCAGAGGTATTGTCAATCATGAGTGGAGTCGAATGTACTTGTTTTACCTGCAAATCTTCCAGAATTTTCCTGAGCCACACAATTTCTTTTGTTGCCTCAGTTGCTACCACATATTCTGCCTCTATTGTGGAATCTGCTGGAACTGATTATTTGTGTGATCTCCAGGAGACAGCTCCTGATCCAAGACTCATAGCATAACCAGAAGTGGATACCCCAGTTTCTTTGTCTCCATCGAAGTCTGAATCAGAGTACCCAATCAAGTTGAAGTCACCCACCTGTGTATACTTGAGTCTAAAGTCTTGAGTTCCCTTCAAGTACTTTAGAACTCTTTTTGTAGCAGACCAATGTTCCTCACAAGGCTTTTGCATAAACCCGGAGAGGATTCCAACATCAAATGAAATGCCTGGTCTGGTATTAGTCAGGTAGTTGAGACTTCCTACAAGTTGTCTATACTTTTTTGCATCCTCAAATTATTTTCCTTCAATGGATGTGAGCTTTAAGTTTTGTTCCATTGGAGTAGTTAGAGGATTGCATTCAACCATGCCAAACGTATTCAACAGATCTCCAATGTACTTATTTTAATAAAGGAATATGGACTTCGGATGTTGAGTTACTTCAATACCAAGATAAAAATAAACATAGCCCAAATCAGTCATTTCAAAACCTTTCCTAAATTCCTTCTTTATGGATGCAATGTAACTCTCATTGTTCCTTGTCATCAAAAGATCATTTACATATACCACAAGATATACAACTATTTTTCCAGCTTTTTTGACAAAGAAAGTTGCATCATCAAGATCATAATGTTTGAAATTGAGTTTCAGAAGATGCTCAGTATATTTTTCATACCAAGCTTGTGGTGCTTGCTTGAGGCCATACAAGGATTTCATAAGTTTGCATACTTTATGTTCATGTCCTTTCACAGCAAATCCTTCAGGATGGGGCATAAAAACATTCTCTTTTAGTCTCCATTCAAGAAAGTAGTTTTTACATCCATTTGATGGACTTTCCAGCCGTTATGAACTGCTAGGGAAATGAGTGTATGGATGGTAGCCCATTTTGCTATGAGCGAAAAAGTCTCCTCATAATCGACCCCTTCCTTCTGTGCAAAATCTTTTGCCACAAGCCTGGCTTTGTGCTTGTTAAGTGAGCCGTCAAATTTATACTTTTTCTTGTAGACCCACTTGCATCCAATTTTTTTGGTTCCAAATGGAGGATTAACCAGCTTCCAAAGTGCCATTCTTTATCAAGGCATCACACTCCTTTTGCATCACTTATTTCCTTTCATCGTGAGAAGTGGCTTCTTTGAAGGAAGTTGGTTCAAAATAAGTAGACAAATTCAATTAAAAATCATAAGAAACATCCATATCAACAGGTGAATCAGAGTCATCTACATCACCTCCATTTTGCCAAGTTGAATTTCTTGTTCCTATCTTCCCAACCTCATCAGGATGAACACTTTCAAGTTTCTTCGTCAGCCACTTTGGGGGCCCTTTCTGAGATGGTCTAGGCTACTCGGTTGATTGAGTTTGGACTAAATCATGATTGAGTCTCCAAATTTTGTCAATCACATCACTCAAAGTATCATTAATGATCGGAGTTTCATGATGGGGAGAGAATGCTTCAGAAGAAGATTCCACGGGTTGATCCAGTATAGGAATCCCCCCTTCAAGATGTGGAATTTTATTATCAAATTCTTGAAATGATTTTTCATTTGCGAATCTATCCAAATGATCAAGTTGCTTCTCAACAACATTGTCAGCTTTGGATGATTCAAGAAATATTACATCTCTAGATACAACAAACTTCTTATTTACTTCATCATAGAGATGATATGCTTTGGAGGTTTTTGAATGCCCCAAGAAGATACACTTACGACTCCTTGCACCAAGTTTGTTTCTATGAACCTTTGGTATCAAGGCATAACAGGTGGAACCAAAGACCCTGAGATGCTTTACCGAAGGAATGTTCCCATACCACATTTCATAAGGAGTCATTTTTCTAATAGCATTAGATGGACATATATTATTTACATATACAACACATAGAAATGCATCAGCCCAAAACATCAATTTTACATTCTTGAAAAACATCATGGAGCACACCATATTTAAGATTGTCATATTCATTCTTTCAGCTATTCTGTTTTCTTGGGGATTATAAGGAACCGTTATTTGATTTTGATCCCATGTTGGTGAAGATAATTTTAAAATTCATTTGAAGTGTATTCTTTTCCATTATTATGTGAATAGAGCCAATATGAGATTGTGCATCATTTTCAATCCATGTATGAAAGATCTTGAATGTTTTAAAAGCATCATATTTGTTCTTCAATAAATAAACCCAACACATTCTAGTGTAGTCATCAATAAATTTCACCATATATTTATTTCCATTTGCAAAAGGACCAAGCATTGGACCACATAAATCTGAATGAATGAGTTCAATTTTTCTATGTGCTCTGGAATGTGAAGGCTTTCATAGTTCAAGTGGAGGCTTTCATAGTTCAAGTGTCCAAATCTAGCATGCCATAATAAACAGATTCTCATTTGAGGAGTTGCCTCATAGTTTCCTTTTGCTTGCAATGACTCAAGATAATTTGAGTAAGTGGGATAAAGTGCCTTGAAAAAGCTATCAAAGGAATTTCCAGTTAAACATTAGTGACTTTGATATCATGCATAATAGATTTTACTTCTAATGCAAGAGCAAGAGGATCATCATTTTGTAATTCAAGGCTAAACAATTTAATCATGAGTTGAACAACTTCAAGTGTAGAGTGTGAGTCACAAAGTTCCTTCATTTTTTGTAAGGATTCAAAATAATTTGAAAATGGTGAAATATAGTGTCTCACCTCTTCATTTGGTGATGCTACAATCAAGGGATAAGCCTTGTTGTTCTTATTTTCCCAAATGGTGAATTCCTTGCCTAAGGTAGTTTGTTCTAGTTCTTTCTCTCTGTCTCCAACACACACTCATTTCCACAGCTCATTAAAAATGAGTGTGTTTGATATTCCGTGACCATTCTGGATAGTTTTCCTCGCTGGTGAGAACCACTCCCACAATAGATATCAATGAATGCATTTTAAAATTATGTGTACTGTAAAACTACTTCTGCTACCAATGTATAAAATTTGTACTTCTGGTGGTAAAAAAAATTACAATATGATATGTACAGAGCAGAGCTATTACTAGGGAAGGGTATATTTGGGAGAGGGAGTATGTGGGGGAGGGAGTATGTAGGGGGGTATTAAAAAAAAATGGGTGTATATGGAGGAGGGTCAATGTATTGACTGAACAATGGAAGTGAGGTATTTACCATGCAATGGAGTAGGGGCAACACATTTTTATGGAGGGGTAGTGCATTTGTATTGTGGGACTGGCACTATGAGTTAAGAGGGAGAGGAGGGGGTCTTGCGGGCTAAGAGGGAGTAGAGGGAGCACTGCGAATTTTTATAACAACGTGGAATATCAACGGAGCAATGATAGGAGTATGGAAAATGGGCCAAGGAGTATGACAGGGACTCAAGACAACGCTCACAAAATAGTGTGCATGCCATGAGTTGATGATGCGAGTATGGGAGGTGCTAGAAGCAATGGGAGCAACTGTGTGAGAGAGTCACATGCGATATGGGAGGAGGTCGGTATTGTGTATTATGAACAAAGATAGCGGTGTATTATGATATCAAACACAGTGAAGAGAGTGGAATGGCCAACGGACAGTGGTATGGCCAGCAGACGATGATAAGAGCACATACTTTCATAACAATACAAAACGGTGTATTAAACAACGTGAGGGAGGTGTTATGAATGATACCAGAGTAATACCAAACAGCATGAGGGAGCAAATGATTATGTTGCACGGAAACAGGGAGTCGACAACGTTGAAAACAGTGCATCTCAAAACCACAATGGCACCACTATAGTCGAGTCCCTTCTTGCAGTGGCGTTTAGGGCTAGTCCTTCGATTCTGCTTCTACAATTTTTGGACTTAGCGAGTTTTGACAGATTTGGGAATGCTACTTTTAGAATTGAAGGTGTCAATATCAGATGTTGGAATAGATCATTTGGCTAGAGCTTGTGGCTATTAACCTTTGCGTATAATCCAGCCTTTTCTGTAATTCAATATCACAAAATATGCACTCACTGCACCACAATACACTAAGAGGTGTCAGTTATACAATATGGGTAGAACATAGGTAGAAAAGGAGTTACAACAGCAGGAATTCTAAAAATAGAGTTGGCTCTGATGCCATGTCAGGCTAGGAGGTAACTCCTAAAATGAGAATATGTTTATTCATTTAGGATGTTCATAGTTATATACATGAGGTAGTGATTCTTGAGTTTCATCTCCTGATGACTCTTCATTTTCTCTTATTAATTATTCACACTGTTTACAATTGTTCACCCAATCCCTATTATTATGTGTCAACAGGTTGTCTTCCACCTTCTTGTGACAATTTTTTTTCTTCAATCATTGTCATGTCTTGTTGATGACATTTTTTTATCTTTTATTAGTTTCTAAATACCTTTTAATTCTTTCATAAGATAACTAGAGATATTGTTCATTTACATTCTCAAACTAGGGATTTAGATAATACTTGTGAACTGTCATGAATTTTTTAAAATTCCCTTGAAATGATACCAAAAATTATAGGCTTCCTAATTACCTTTTAATTGTTTCAAAATATAACTGGAAAAAATATTCATTTACTTTGCCAAACCAGGTATTTGTACGATACTTGCAAACTATCATTCATTGTCTATGCCATAGGCATTCATTTATCTACTTCTCTAGTTATGAATTTGCATAAGAGATAAATGATCATATCAAGTGGTTTCAAGGTATATATGGAACATTCACCGATGTTAAGTATAAAAAGATAGCAACAAGATAAATCTAATTGTGAATAAAATAAAGTACTCAAGCTAGGCTTGGAAGCAAGGTGTTGTGAACTCTACATGGATTAAAGGAAGTAAAACTAGGATAATCTAATTTCAACTAGCCTAGAACCAAGATGTTTCTAACCCAACTGGATGGAATAGAAATGAAATGAAATGAAGTATAACTATATTTAGAAAGGAGACTTCAAATAATTGTAAAAGAGGAGCACACATTTCTAGTAACTAGGTATAAATAGTGATTGTACAAAAAACTAATTTCCACTCTCAATCCAGTAGATAAAAATGAAGAGATTCTCACATGGATGACTTGATAACTTTCTAAATTCAACACAACTTAAACAATTAGACCACATAGACAACAAGATAGGAAGTATGTATATTGAAAACAAAGTTTTATTTCTAGTGTTTTAGCAATAAATAAATGGTAATATAACACATAGGAATTTTAAGAAAAATGAATTCAGAAACTAGATCCATGCTTCAAAACCTTAGTACTCATCCAAGGAGGGGGCCCTACTTCCCTAGCTGAGGCATTGGGTGAATCCTTCAATCAAAATCTCAAATCAAATATTCATTAACACAAGCAAATTATACAAGAACTAGTTCAACACTTTGTCTTATTTGGAGAAAATATATTTTTTATTACAATATTGATGATACCATTTACCTAAATTGGTCAATAGTTTTTATAAAAATTGCATTTACCTTTCTTAGCACAAAAGGTTTGAGAACAACCATGAGGTTCTAGTATCCTTGGGATGTTCTTCATTTAATTCTAATAGGTTGACTAAGATAGGGAAGAGTACAAAAATAGTCTTTGCCATTTTCATCAATTTGTCTTCATGTTAGTAGGGGACATTGAGTAGTTATAACTGGGTGTGTTGGCCTTCCATGCATTTTTTTCCTCTCTCCATTGTTCAAATTTCCACTTAATCACTATAGTGGTTTATCAATTACCACTACTATTGTATATGAATCTATCTTCATTGGTGTATGGTAACATGAAATAACAATGTCAACAATCCATTGATGTTGTGGCAGCAATCAACTATTGGTGTTGCAGCAAGATCAAATAGTGTCACAAAAATATTTCTAACATTGCAACATCACATCTAGTGTTGTAGAAATGCATCTAGTGTTACAACAACTACAATAACACATGTAACCTATTTTGCACCAATTATCACAAGACTCTTCATGAGTAGTCCAAAAGGTTTAAGTTCTTCTTTAATTACATTAGCATAAAATACTAAAATGACATGAGTTACAAGAAATCAAACAATGGGAAAAAATAAAAATATTATTACAAATAGGTATAACTAAAAGGACAACTAGGATTATAGTAAAAAATTATCAAAATGAAAATATAGGGAGATTATATTAAGTGGCCCAACTAGAAAATATAGGTTGGCCCAACTAATTTTACAAGTCGATCCCATAAGTGAATGCAGAAACACTATAAATAAAGGATATGTGAGTGCATATGAATCCCATACAAGAAATAATGGATTTGACGTGCAAAAAATAAGTTGGGGATAATCTTGGGGCTTTAAAAATGGAGCAAAAATGTGAGAACAATCCATATTGGAATTTTTTCTATAACCTTTCTTCTAGGATGTTTCAAACTATGAAATTTTGAGCATATGAAGGAAAGAAATTCATGTACATGTTATAAAATTTTAATGATTTGGTTTTCTATAATTTTGGATATATTCCATATGGAATTTAGGGTTTCTAAATAGTCAAGAAATAAATTTCAAATAGCTCAGTTTAGATTTTTCACTATAACTTATTTTCAGTGATGATTTAGACTCTGGAATATTGAGAGACTTGGGGAGACATAAAATATTACCTTAAGAAGAAATTCCAAACTTTGGTTCATAATAATTTCATAAATATTTGTTATGGAAGTCAAGGTTTTTGATTCATCCTCAAATCAACTTCAAATAGGTTAGCTTTGGTTTTGTATGTAACTTCTTTTCTAAGACATTCCATATTGTGGAATCTTTAAAGATATGAGTAAACATATAGGAGTGCCTCAAGTAAAATTTTTAGAATCAAATTTGAAAAATTAAATACATTGCATTGATCCAAACTTAAATAGGAACACAAAAAAAACACTTGTCAAGGTTTCTGATTCATCCTCAAATCAACTTCAAATAGGTTAGCTTTGGTTTTGTATGTAACTTCTTTTCTAAGACATTCCATATTGTGGAATCTTTAAAGATATGAGTAAACATATAGGAGTGCCTCAAGTAAAATTTTTAGAATCAAATTTGCAAAATTAAATACATTGCATTGATCCAAACTTAAACAGGAATGCAAAAAAAGCACTTCATTTCATTAATACAAAAATATTGAACTATGCTTACAAACATAATGGAAATAAGATAGCTTAGGCGATGGTAGCTTATCTCTGAGAAGAGATGTGGTGGCTACATGCCTCTGAATTGTCTTACAATGAGGCTCAAGGGCCTATTTATTATTGGAAAACATGTGAAAACCCTAAATGACCAAAACCCTAACCCCAAGAGATGTAACACTAAGAGTTTGTGGGCCCCATTGGGGTTAGTTGGGCAGTGAACTTCCGAGGGTCGTAACTTGGTCATATTATCTCTATTTGGCACGTACGATACCTTGTTGGAAAGGTCTCACCGAGTACTATATGTTTCACCACATGCCCTGCCTATGGCTATTGTCTTGCCAGGGACCCAAAAATAAACACCGTTTAGGGGGTCAAAACGGCTATGGAAGTTTAGGACCCGAAAAACTGTTAAAAATAATAAATGTTGAAATGAACAAGGAAACAAATGAAACTAACTAGGGTGTCTAGGTGGAATAGGCGGGTGGCCACCAATATCCACCTAGATCATTCGTCCCCCCTTAGGAAGTAATGGTCCCCATTGCGTGAAAAGCCTCCATAAGGTGAGGAAATTTCTGTTGAACTTGGTCCCTGGTGAACTACTTGCTCTAGTGAAGGAGTTGGCCTGCTTTGACAAATTGATATAACTATATCCTCTGTTGGTGAGTGTTCTTGATCTGTGTGTCCATGATCTGATCGGTTGTGGCTTGTTCCATGCATTCTAGGTTGAGCTATATTGGTGTGAGTTGTTCTGCAATGTTAGATGTGTCCAACAATGGTGGAAAGTATGGCTGAAGGAGATCTACATTGAACAATGGGTGCAGACAAAGGAATGATGAGATGTTGATCTCAAAAGCATTGTCACCAATGACCTTGGTGATGGTGTATGGCCCATATGGGAGCGGGTAAAGCTTGCAGTGGGGTCCAGCAAGGCGCTCCTTCTACAACTGTAGCCAAACTTTATGGCCCACCTGGAACTTGTGTGACACTTGATGTTGATCATGGCACTTCTTGTACTTACATAGGGGAGACTTTCATCCCACGTGTGTGGATGATTCAATTTGTACATGCACAGAATGTATACAATCGTCCTGTTGACAACCTCTATTTTGCCATCAGTTTGGGGATGGAAAGTCGTGGACTTAGTAAGTTTTGTATCCAACATTGACCAAAGACTTGACCAAAATGCACATAGGAATATATTGTCCCAATCTGAGACAATGGACTACAGGATCCCAAAGTGTAACCACATTCGCTCAAAGAAGAGCTTAGTAGTGGCCTCTATTGTGATACTCTTCTTGTAAGCCTCCATGATGGCCACCTTAGAGAATCTATCGATGACCACGAAAACACAATTTTTGTCGTTCTTAGTAGAATGAAGTCCCGACATGCAATCCATGGAGATAGGTTCCCGAGGTCGGCTAGGAGTAGGTAGAGGAGTACACATGCCTTTCTTCTTGATGGTTGGTTTGGAAATGATGTAGGTGGTGCAGGATCTAATTTACTTCCCAACATCTAACGATGTTTTGGCCAATAATGTAGAATTTCATGTAGATTCACAAGCTCATGCAATGTACCAAAGCCCACGATAAGAAACTTTGTCACAAATCCTCCTATGAAACGATCAATCTAGTGATTGACAATGTGTGCGATCTTATCTGTAGAGGCTTCCAATATCCACACTAGCTCTGGGGTCCACACTATTGGACCGTCAAGCCTCCACCTTCCTTGTCCGTCTACCAATTTAGCGATCCACTCGTATAGTTCAATTGGGAAGGAGCAGAAGAAATTTTTGTGTATCTCTATGTATAGATATATGTCCAACCATTGTTCTTTTGTCAAGCATGGATTTCTATTTTCTTGCGCTGCGAATTCGTGGGTCGTTTTATCCAACCACTTCTCAATTTCTTCTTTGTTGGATTCCAGTGATGCAACATCACACATCTCTTTATGCAGATCTCGGTCCCAGCAATAGAAGCATTTTTTGGCTTAGTGGGTCCCGACCCAGGTTCATAGTTAGTTTCACCAAACAAATCCCTACACTACTGGCCCTTTCGGCATCAATTCGTGGAGCAAGGACTCATGTCTCACCCGAAGCAATATGGGGGATGATGGAACCAAGTTTCTGCACCTAGAGATCAGTGTAATGTCATTTTATGCCCTAAATCTACCTTCACACAGATTGATAAGCCTTTAGTGCTTATTGGTATAATTATCTTAATCAACCTCTAGATCTCTACAAAGGTCTACAACTATCTTTCATAGACCCTGAATAGGCAGATCAACTACTCACGCGCATCAAAGATTACTCTTAACCCTGTAATTACTCAGATCAGCTTAAGTGTTTGATAACTTTAACATGTAACAAGATATTCTTTGTGTAAATAGTTAACATCAATTTCATTCATATAACAATATAAATCATGTAAAGTCATGCATCAATACAATATTAATTCACAAACCCATCATTCATCATAACATAAAGGCACATTCATTCATAAGATAAGTAAATAGAAAAAACATGGGAATTTCTGGAATAATCTCTTTATTAATACCTCAGTTCTGCTTACAGACTTAAGACTTCCCTGTGCACTCAGCTGCAGAGGTCTGCACACTCAGTTGTGAACTCCACTCTAGGCCTCTACGCACACAGCTGCAGAGCCTCTATTCTACTGTAAGATTTTTTTGCTCTTCCTTCTATTTACCCATTACATTCATCTTCTTCATCACTTTATGCCTTAGACTCTCTAAGACTCTCCTATTTATACAATCCCATGGTCCCTAAACCATGGGTAGATCTTCAAAATTTGATTCAACTTACATAAAAGAAGGGTAAACCACTTATTACACTTTGACTATCTACGCACTCTACAACCATAACTTGTGGAGTCTTTACATTTTATAAAACAAAAATTGGTATTTTTGCCCTAAAACCTAGGATTTTGCCCCAAAATTAACCCTAGGGGACCTTGTCCCAACAACAGGCTTAGTCAATGTAAGCTTGGTCAGTTTAGCTTTCGAGCTCTCTCTCTATTCTCTCTCTCTCTCTCTCTCTCTCTCTCATACTCTTTAACACTTAGAGTTTCTTGGAGCACTCTTGTGGAGTGTCGCATACTTGGCATTTTGGAGAAAGAAGGCAAAGGGAGTGTAGGAAAGTGTAAGAGGACATCAGGATCAACAGCTACATCGAGTTTTTCTTACAGGTACCAAGTTGCATGTACGTTTTCCTCACTATTTTTGGCATGCATGGTGCATGCATGTGGTTTATTGGTTATGATATGCCACTAGCATGGAGGATTACCTGGATTAACAATGGATTTGCCTAGCCTTTCCATTTCCTGGATAACCATGGTGTTGTGTGTTTATTTCTTTGTTTTTTCTGGTTGGTTCTCATGTTTCCTTTAGCTTGGGTTGAGTTATTAGTTCCTGGAACCTTGGTTGGACAAACTCTCCAGAAGCTCTGTAATGGCTTGGGTTGATTTATTAGTCCTAGAGCCTTGGTTGGGAAAACACTCTAGAGCCTTGTAACAACTTGGGTTGAGATTCCCAGAGTCATGGTTGGACAAATGCTCTAGAGCCCTTGGTGGGTTGAGTTACTAGTCCTAGAGCCTTGGTTGGACAAATGCTCTGGAGCCCAATATAAGATGTGGGTTGAGTTACTATTCCTGCAAGTTGGGTTGGAACAAACACTTTGGAGCCCTAGAAGGCTTAGGTAGAGACCAATTCGATGATGGTTTTGTGATGTTTGACCATGAGGTGGAATCATTGTTTGATGGGTTGAGGTGGCTGGCCTCTAGAAGCCCTGGATGGTTTTGGATTGATGGGCTCTATGATATCACACATTCATGGTTGGAATATGGCATGGGGGTGAATGGTTAAAGAGAGTTTTGGCTCAGTCATTCTACAGTCGAGTGGAACATGGTAGTCCCATACCGAGTTGGCCTTTGCATCACTAATGTGAGTTATTTCTCCTTGTTATCCCACGAGTATTATACTGGTTTATATGTGGATTATATGGTTGTTGTTTTCTTGGTATTTTTGTTGTTATTATGATGATTATGAATATGTATTATGAAATTAGCTATGTATTGCTCTCGTCATGTTTTTACTTGTAAATGAATGAATAATGTATCTATGACCTAATGGATGAAACTGCAGCTAAAGTAATAAGGAAACAATTCCTCATAGCGAATCTCAGATAAGTATGAGACCCCTATGCTTAGATATGTCATTTACACTTGTAGATTGCATTGATGCCAAGTGTTTTATAGAATGTCAGTCCTAGTTGGGGATGGTCAGGCCTAGTCTTGGAGTTAGTTTTTGATTTATTAGTCTTGTCATCATGTGTTTAATGGATTTCGGAAGTTACAAAAAGTTCTGGAAAGTGGTCGAAATACTAAGCTTGAAAAGTTCCTTAAATTCCCCAGACTCTGGCACAGGTCTGCTGGAAATATTCCCTGTACGCAAGCATGCAGGCTTATGGGATCGTCTAGAGCTCTCTGGATGCTGGCAAGCCCATAGCATGGGAGGCTTCCAGAGTTTTAATAGCTTAAAAACTCAATGGGACCCAGGGGCTAGTTAGCAGAAAGGTTGGGATGGTTCCTAGGGGTACTATTTTTGAAGTTGAAGGTTTGTATGGTGTGTTTCCATCGGTTCCACTTCCTTAAGGTCACCTAGGAAGTCAAATCATACCATAGTAGTCTTTCGTCACATGTTTACCCCGATTGGTCGGTTACTTGGGTAGATGTTGGAGGAGGGTGTTACATTAATGAAGCAAGGTCCAAATGATCTCTCAAGAGAAGAGAAACTCTTGGTCAATATGGTGAATGAATGGGCCGAATAGGGCATGGGTAAACTATCCAAGGAAAATTGAGAACAATATGTTTTTGCCTACCTCAACTAGAAGATGAAACAACAACAATCCGTAGGATAAGGACTAGTAGTTTGATACTTTCAAGCCCTCAAAGAGAAATGAAAATAAATTATCATCAAAGTTTTAACAAAATATCTCAAAAAAGGAAGAAAACCTAAAAAGAAGCATTGTAGAGTGTATTAGAGAATTTATTAAACTGTGTGAGGTAAATGCCTTACCGAAGATATATTTGCCTCAATTGAAACCTTCACCATGAAGATTTTATCATGGAATATCCAGGGGCTAAATATAAAAGGGAAGCAACACTATCTTAGAGAAAGGAAAAGGATTAGTATGGAAAAACCTATGGTTGTAATTTTGCAGGAAACAAAATTGATGGGGGATAAAATGCTTGCAATCGCTGAAAATTGTTTGAAAGGTTTCTAAACTATGTCCCTTGATGCAAGGGGTAGCGAGGGTGGCCTGAGAATTTGGTTGAACCCTTTTGAATTATTTTTTCAAGGGTAGATGGCCAACCCTAAAATATTGATGGGAAGACTCCATTATGGCAGGACGAAGGAGATTTTCTTCTTAACAATAGTGTATGGTCCTTCCATGGCTTGGGATAAGGTTAATTTTTTGGAGCAACTGATGGAAACTAAACAAATGATCGAAAATCCTTTATGGATTTTTGGTGGATATTTTAACATCATTAGATTGCTCATAGAGAAAAGAGGAGTGTGTAGATTGGATCATGAATCTGCCTCTTTTGACAGGTACATTGAGCAACTCCAACTGGTAGATATCCCAACCATCAATGGTCTACATACATGGAACAACTTTCGAGGATGAAAACAAAAAATAGTGAGTTATTTGGATCACTTTCTTGTCTATGAGGGGGTCTTGTATAAAGACATTTTTTTGAAGCTACAATATTTCTATCCATTTTCTTATACCATTGGCCTATTATACTAGAGCTAGATTTGAAGAAGTCTCCCCTTAATCATCCCTTCCAGTTTGAAAGGTTTTTGTTAAAAAACTATGGTTTTGTTGAGATCTTAAACAAGTGGTAGTTGAATATCCATATCTGATGTAAGTCTAAAATGCAAACATTCCAGCTAAATCTTAGGGCATTAAAGAAACTAAAAAAATGGTGGAATAAGAAGATTTTTGGTAACATTTTAGAAGATAAGGTGATATTATAAGGTTAGATGCAAAGGATACAATAGATTTTGATCCTGGAGGGAATATCCCCTAAGTTGGTAGTAGATGAGGGGTTAACTCTTCATAAATTGGAACATCGATGAAAACAAGAAGAAATCCTCTGGAAACAGAAGTCTAGGGTATAGTGGCTCAAGGAGGGAGAAAGGAATTCCCAATTTTTCCATAACTCCATGTTACAATGGCGTCATCATAATAGGATCTTCTCTATTCTTAGAGTTGATGGGGAGAGAAAAATCCACCACCAAGAAATTGAACACGAGTTGGTAAGTTTTTATCAAGACATTTTGATTGAGGTATCCTTCCAAATACAACCAACTATCAATTCAGTTCTTCATCATATCCCATGAATAGTTAGTAAGGACCATAATTTTTCTTTGATGCGACCAATATCATTCTAAGAAGTGGAAATGGTGTTTATGCATATACCTAGGAACAAGGCACTAGGCCATGATGGTTTTACTTATGACTTTTTCAAGGCATGTTGGGGATTCCTAGGTATGAATATTCATGAAGTGGTGGAAGAATTCAATAAAATAACTCAATATATGTTTCTCTCAATGCAAATTTTCTCACCCTTATATCCAAAGGATGAAATTCATAGAAACTTAGTGGTTTTAGACCTATTACACTCTACAACAATCTATTAAATATTTCAAAGGTAAACGTAAATCGATTGAAACCCTTGCTCCTAGTTTTAATATCATTGGACATTACCAGTTTTGTGAAGGGACGACAGATTACAGATGGAATCATTGTGGCATAGGAAATTATACACTCCCTAAGGGTGACAAAAACTCCAGCTATGATAATCAAACTAGGTATGTCTAAGGCTTATGATCGAATTAGTTGGGATTTCTTGTTATAGGTCTTACATGCTTTTGGATTCTCTCAGAAATGGATATACTAGGTGGCATCTCTCATTTCATCTACTTTTTTCTTTATCCTGATCAATAGGCCACATTCATTCACGTTCACCTCCTCTAGAGGTTTGAGGCAAGGAGACCCTCTCTCACCCTTTCTTTTTATTTTAATTATGGAATGGTTAGGGAGAATGTATAAGAAATCATGTGCTTTGGGTCATATATCTGGTCTTTGTTTGTTTGGAAAATATCTTCCTATCACGCATCAACAATTTGTTGATGTTGTACTCTATGGGCCACCCACATTAAAGGAATTAAGAGGACTACAAAATATTTTACAAACTTTCATGGATGGTTTAGGAACATTGGTAAACAATGATAAAACCAAAATCTTCTTCTTTATTTGCCAAAAGGTTATACAAACACACCTGACTCGAATATTGGGATTTTAAGGGGCTAGGTTGTCATCTAAATATCTGGGAGTTCCTTTGGTTTTATATTACAACCAGGTCTTAACCTGGGAAGATCTTATAGAAAGGATCGAGTGAAGTGTTAGAAATTTGGCTTTTCGAGCCCTCAATTTCCCTAGTCACCTAGTTCTTACCAAAGCAGCATTGCAAGCAATTCCGAACTACCAAATGGTGGTAATTCCCATACCCAAAATAGTTTTTCATCATTTCCATTCTTTATGGAGTGACTTATTATGGAAGGGATTAGTAATCACGAAAGTAGTCTCTTGTAGGATGGGACAAACTGACTAGATCAAAATCAACGAGAGGATTGGGACTACATGGTCCAAAATTGACTAGATATGCCTACGTATGAAATTATGGTGGCTTTTATTTAAGGGAGGCCCTAAACTCTAGAAGCACATTTTGCTTGGAAAATATGTGCCTCTACATGCACTGGAGGAACGACTACATTTTGATGGTACCATTCAAGGATCTGGTACCTGTGCTTGGGCGTAGAAATGTAAATATCTCGTTAGATGATAGGCCTTCTAGGATGTAAAAGGAGGAATGATAGTGTCTTTCTGGGAGGTAGCTTGGCAGCAGCATCATCACTTGGAGGAGCAACAAAGCCTACACTTCATTAAAATCTTATCAAAAGCTTTGGGCACTAATAATATAGTAGACTTTTGGAAACCACTGGTTGATATACAATAGAGGCAACAATGTAAGGATAAAAGTGATTAGCCTACCACTAATGCCACATATCCATGGTATTATTTTTGAAGGATACTTGAGGACATGCATATTAGGTTTTATTAGACAAATGACATTTTACAATGGGGAGAAAAATCATCTGGTTCGTTTTGTTTTAAAGAAGCTTACTCCTTATCGGTAGATATTTCGTCAAAAGATAAGGCAATCATGTGGAATTGGATATGGGATGGTTCATGGTGGTTGAAGCTATCAACTTTCCTCTTCTTAACCACTTGGGGGTGTACCATCACCTAGGATCACCTTCATAGAAAGGGATATGAGGGACCGTCATTATGTCAACTTTACTTTCACGCAAGGGAGCCAACAAAGCGTATTTTCCTTATATGTATCTTCATAGGAGGAATTTCAGAATTTCTTCCTAAAATATTGATATGTACTCGAACCTCCTTTTCAGATTTGAAGACTCTCTTAGATCAATGGTTTTATAAAAAATTCAAAAACCCTATTGTTTCATGAGCTTGGTAATTGATGTTAGGTTTTACCCTTTGGAACTTATGGAAAGAATGAAATCTCAGAGTTTTTAGTATGAAAAAAATGTCAACGTCAACATTAAAAGAGGTGATCCTTCTCAAACTTTGGGAAAATATTCTTGTGTCCTCCTGGACTATTAATAATTGGCAAGTGGAGGAGTTGAAAGGGCATATTTTGAAGGCACTCAACTTGAAATCTTCTATATATGTTTCCTATCTATCTATTCTGTCATGTCCGAGTCATCCTACCACCAACTCATATACTCCAACCCCAAGCTCCTTCTTGAAGTTGAGTTTTTATTGTGCATCCAAGTGAAATCCTTATGCTACTGGATATGGAGATATTTTTTGATATGACAAACCATAACCTCTTCATATACACGCATGTTCATTCAATGTGACCACAGACAACCTTGCAGCATTCCTTGCTATTGAAAAAGGATTACAAATTTTTGTTAGAGAAGGTTATCATTGGATTTAGTTTCATGAAGATTCTCAGGTGGTTATCTAGTGTATCCACAAATTTTTAAGTGGCCACCCCACACACAAAATTACATTGCTGGCCTTTACAGGAGGTGGTTTCCAATATTGACGTCTTATTCCTACGGTTTGATTACATCATCCCTCAACATACATGACAGGAAGGAAACAGGGTAGTGGATGCATTGGCCAATTTGGGCATCAAGGAACAACACCTAACCTTGGATGAAGCCTGGCCAATTATGTCACTTAGGGAATATTTCCAAAAGAATAAAGAAATGAGTGGAGCAGGATAGGTCTTCACTGGAACCCAATGTCCTCGATGTGGGTGTTATTAAGACCCACTAAAATAATGTGAATCATGATTAACATGCCAACATATGAATGGAGCATGGGTTGGTGGCCTTTGGAACGTGAGCCACACCCTACAATTGTCCCCTCTTAGTACTTGCATGGCATGTTTTTTGTTCATAATTGAGATAGTCTAATTCAGTCCTGTCATTTTAAATACTTGCAGGTGATAGCACTTGCAATGGAGCACAACATTCTCTCTGTTATATGGGATCATCACTTAGAGATTGATATCGTTAGGTTTTTACAAGTCAGTTGATCATGGTCTTAGGAGATCCTACTATACAGTGCACAACGCTCATTCATGAGCATATGATTTATGGGAAGTTTTTTGGTCTTTAAAGAGTCTGCCAGATTGTACACATGTCCTTCCTTGTACCTCACACACTCATAATTACCTTCAAATATTGGGTCCTCTCACGTCAACGACCCTTTATAAATGCATGGATATTTTCACAGGGTGGTAGCATAGTTATGTTATCTGCACTAGTGAAGAGGGTTTCTCCTCATACTACGACTCTTGGTTTTAGTAGTCGATATCCTCAAGATTTAAGGGAGGTTTGTTTCCTTACCATTATCATCCTTATTTTAGTTTTTATCCATTGTTTATGACGCAATCCTCCTAGTACCATCTATGTTACTTTGGGAGTTTAGGTGAGGGTCAATATTTTTCATCCTCTTTCTTCATAACACAAGTACTAGTTCATATTTTGAACTAGTGGTAGTTCTACTCACCTCGTCGCTTCAAGGTTTTGATTTTGCTAACATTTCTTTCAATTGTCTAGTTCTGGTTTGTAGGGTTTGGTACCCAAGTACCTTTTCCATTTCGTTCGGATGGTATTATTTTTTTGTGTAGTACTATAACTTACTTCAGGTCTTCATTCATCCATTTTGTCCGTCTCTCATAAATTGAAATATATTCAGTGTTAGGGTTGGTATACTTGCTAAAATTTTGGGAAATTTCGTTATTTATTATTCCTTATACAAACTCACTTTCCCTTATCTAGTCCTTTGTTTATGATTCCATTCTTGCTGAGCCTACTACCTCTTACTTGAGAGTCTATCTCCTTCTGTGTTTTCCTCAATTTTATCTTCATTTGTTGTATCAATCCTTTCTCTCTGGTATTATGGCTCCTTGGCAAAGAATGCCAAGCCACTAAGGTGATGAAACTAGCTCATCTTCCTCTCACTAATGGTTGTTTGGACGGGAAACAATGGCGAACTACTTTGAATTAGTCCCTCCTAAAGTGAGGAAGGAGATTCTCCTCCTAGATCCAAAGGAGTTCGGTGACTAGATATATTTCCTCGGTTCTGCGGTCAAAGATAATCACCTTAAATGGATTTATAGCCTGGGTAAGTTCAAGGAGCATTAGCTCCACTTCCTTCACTCATTCACAATGCACCAATAGATGGAACACTACTGCACATGGTTCTCTGAGACAAGTAGGTAGACAACTACAATTTTTTTTTGCAGGTCAGTAGGACATCAAGTAAATTCTTTGGAACATTCGCTTCAGCTTGGATGACATTGTGATAAGATTAGCAAGAGTGGAGAAATATGTGGTCTTAGACTCAGAAACTTAGTTTAAGGAGATGAATGAAGCATCGACAATTATTAACATGCTACCACACAATGTCTCTTCTCTTGTTGTCGCCTCTCGAGATGCAAAATCCTCTCCCCTTTCTCCATTTATTATCTTTGATTAACAAAATTTGATGGAATTAGAGGGTTTTATGCCCACATCTCTATAGTTGGATGTCGTCATGGAACTGTGGAATGTAGTTGGATTTTTTCTTTGGCCTCTTCATGATCAACATAATATTATTTTTTCCTCCTTGTATCTTTGTTTTTCTTTCAATTGGATGGAACAAAAATTCACTTTGAGGCTTATTTATGTATCGTTGTTTTATTGTCAATCTCCCTAGTATTTTTTCAAAAGTTCAAGGATATCGGTGGTCAAGTCTACAAAATTTAGTTGGGTCTCTTTGATTATGCGATAGTCAAAACTTTTGTATCTTAACTTTGAACTAGTAACAATGGTGGTATTTTGGATACACATGGTTGAAGCAATGGACTTGTAAGGTAGTCATTTGGGAACATGGAACATAAATATCTATCAATGTAATATCCTATTTTATTAATGGAAATTAGTTGCAGAAGCTTACCAAAAAAAGACATCATGAGTAATATGGTGTATTTTAAATTAATTTAAATTTATTAAGATTTAATGTTTAGTAAATATTAATTTTAAAAAAATTTATACAATTATGTTATATTATATGATTATATGGTTATGAATATGTAATTTGTCATAATTTTATATTTTTACTATAATAAAAGTAAACATAAGCATATGATTTTTAACTTTACATTTTAAAATTACAGATTTAGATATATTTACATAATATCCTCTAGGGAAACAAGTGAAGTATTAAAACAATTGTCAACTTTCAAAGTCTATATTTTAATATATTATCAAAAATATATATATTTTTTAAGAAGAGGGTTTCCCCTTTTTATAAAATTCCAAAAGGGGAGGTGTTTTTTATTTTTTAGTATATTTTTCTTTACTATGTATTTTAGATTAGTTTTATATTAAATTTGTGATTTAAAAAAAAAAATTAACTATACATTTTACATTTTAAATTTGATTCAGCACATTAGTGTAAGATATGACTTTCACATAATACCTTATTACCAACCACAAGTAACATTTAAAATGTTATTATTTAATAAAAAACAATAATTGAAAATTTAAAAGTTTATACAAATAAGAATTTAAATTTATGTATTTATTATTTATTTATGTTGTGTCGTAATTTGTTATGTGTTATTATGATGTATCATAATGTATTGTCTTATGTGTCATAATGTATGATGTATCATAATATTTGTATAATTGAGGTATTATTAATTGTATTTTCATTATTTATTTGAACGTAATACATATAAAATTTATATTTTAAAATTTAAATTATTTGTACATATTAAATGATTAAATAAAATGAATAATATGTTGAAATATAATTTTTATTAATGTTAATCCAAGAAATATGAGAAGAAGCCTCTTCTTTGTTGACCAAAATGACATGGAAAATCACGATTTCTAGAGTCAAGACCACCGTTATTGGACTGTCCTCGTCATGACAATTCCGATAGTATGTGGTATGCCATGAGAGCTCTCACATTTCTAGAGATATACTTGTTCAAATTTGAAGCCACACCTTGTGGTCAAAAGCCCCAAACGAGTGAAGATGAGGCAACATTATATTGGCTAGACTAATGGAACATTCCATAAGAAGGAAGGGGTTAAAAATTTATTTTGTTACGGTTAATTTTTTGAGAAATAGAAGAATCTAGTCTTGCAAATTTTCAATAGACTAAACACGAAGGAAAAGTCTATTTATTTCAAATTTAAAATAGTCCAAAATTTGGAGGGAAGGTTTTCGGCTCCAAAAAAAAATTGAAATTAAATTTTTTTAATTCTATTTTCCTTCCATATAATGTTAGCTTTCCCCTCCAAAATACATTTTGGACTCTATCAATATAGTGCCTTGCTCTCCAAATGGGTAATAAAAAATCATTATTATCTCCGAAATTAGATTCGACCTTGAGGAGTGTTGAGGATATGATGAGGAGACAGAGGTTTGAACGAGTTTTAGGCTTGTGGTTTGTATTCTTGTGTTAAGGTTTACAAAGGGTTTCACTATTTCTTTCAAGTGATTTTAGGTGGGATTCACACCATGATTGAAGGGCTAAATTCATTATGTTGAAGTTGATCCGAAAGCATCTTGATCATTTATATTGCACCCTTAGGATAATGGTCCATCAACATTATACTTGTGGATCTAACTTGGCATTCATATGTCTGAAGTTTGTGAACATGAGGTAGTTGATTGAATATCCTACTCGGTCTTTCTTTGGCACACCTATTCCTATTTCAAAATGATGTTAATTTGTGGAAAAATTATTGTGTAGTCCCATCGATAGTTTCAATGGTCATGACTTACGTCGATATACACTTCAATTCATACAGACCTATTAAACTTACAACCTGTAGCTTTGTGATATGTTGAAAGCATACTTAATGGTTGATGTATAGGATTAATTGATTGGAAATTCCTATGAATATTCAGACCTTCGAAGAATAAATTTGAAGCTGGTTTGAGCACTAAAATGATACAAATTGGTCCCCTTGAGTTTCAACCTCTTTGTGTGGAGAATTGAATGTGTAGATCATGCATAAAATTACATTACAATGACCAGTTTGCACATTAAAATTTGGGTGATTAACATGCTCCAATTCAGCTGAAATTGCAATTAATTATAAGGAAAATAAGTTCAACATCACAATAACTTGACTCTATTCGATCCACAGATCATCAAAACCTATTGTGTATCAGTGCTTGTTTTATAAAGGTTATATGTTGATCATCTTTTGGAGGTATGTGTGATTTCTCTGAGAAATCCTAACCAATGTTTTACGGTACTAAATCAAGAGAAGATGTTAAAAAGCACTTGCAAATTATAAGGTGGAGGTATGCATTAATCATATCTTAAGCTTGTTTATGGAAGATACAATTTTGAAGCATGGTATAGTAATCCTTGAGGTCACATTTGAGAACAAACTTGTTATTGTCATTGAAATTTGAATTTGAGCAAGGGTTTCATTGTCATGCCCTAGTTTTGAAGTAATCATCTTGCAACAGTAACGATCTTATTGTTAGTACTCTCATTATCATGTCGCAAAAATGTTAGTTTTTTTATGGATTTGGTAGCAGTGGATAAGTTTTCTAGTCTTAGATGGTGTCTAAGAGGCTAAGGAATACAATAAAACCTAGAACAATTTTTGTGAGATAAAACTCAGAAATGCCTTAATTAAATTAATTAGTCAATAATTTAATTATTTACTAAGTCTAATTTAGGGAAGTTGGTTAATTATAATTAATTAATTAAGGTCATATGATTCTTCTCTAGAGACTTCTATTGAGGGAGTCAAAGTGATATAAGTCATTAATCGAGATTAGATCTTGGTCGTTGGTTTCCCAACAGAAGATTATAAGAGCAAGTCAAGGGTTTGCAAAAGTGGCATCAGAGAAGATCAAAGTTGAGCAATTCAACTACTAAATTGCAGGTATTCAGCAAGTGTGTAGTTGATGCTAGAGAAACATCAAAGTGAGGGACCAGTAGTGATTCTAGAGGAAGATTCCTTAGTATTCTAGTGTCTGAGAGACAAGAAAGAGGAAGGTTGAATTATCAATAGAGGAGGCCATACACAATAGTGTGAATAGCCACTTTACCTAATGTGAGTTGTCGAAAGAGACTCATTTCATTTTCCAATTGTCTAATAAGTGTCCTGGATGGAGAGTGAGCTGATTCTAGAGGTAGAGGGAGGTTAGAAGTATCACCTGGAGGTAGTTCCAGGGCTATATGAGATTATCTACATAGGTAGGGAAAATTGCTGGACTTCAGAGCGAGTAGCAGAAGGAAGTGTGATTCTTTTGTAGAGGGCCACATTAGTTATAAAGGGAAACAAGGGTGTGTTGTAGTTAATTTTTCTAGTTGAAGATTGTAAGAGCCTTGGCAATTTGGCGGACAAATTATTCTACTGTTGAATTTGTTGAAGAAATAACAAAACCCTCATTTTCTCCACTTATTTTCCCTTCGGGGTTTTTCCAGGGACAATTGTCCAAAAATAACGATGTTAATTTTTGTGCGTGTGCATCTATTTTTGTTCCATATTTTATATCTCCACGACTCTATTATTGTGAATATTGCAATTATAAATTTATCATTATTTGTCGCAAGTAAATTACAAAAGACAAATAGACTACTAATAGTTAGAAGGTAAATATCCATTAATTGCATTCAAGGAATTTTCACATGGTATCAAAGAACTAAAGATCATATCAGAGGCCCTAGAAGAAAAGGAAGTGATATTGTGCAGATTCAAAGGGATATAAGAAGCAGAAATTCCATATCTACGTAGGCCAACTAGGTAGTGCAAATTGTAGGGAGGTAGAAATTCAATTTCTATTCCATGTGGGAAGAAAATTTCAATTTTCCTCAAGAGTAGTAGTAGCAAGAAGTAGCATTGCTGAAAAAGATTTTCAGTGAGCAGATAAGTCATTCCATAAAGCAGATATAGTGCAGTGATTTTTCAATAATGGTTTTGAAACCGCATATTAGTGTAGGGCAAGGAAGAGAAAAGCACACAAAAAACAAAATTTCCTAACAGTTTTTAAATTTCCAGAGGAGGAAAGGAGGTCATGATTTCTAGCAGAAAATACCATTGTAGGTAGTTCGATTTCCAGTTCAACTTACATAGTCAGCCAATGTGTGTTGCAAAATTTTCAGATCATGTGCCAATCCTAGAGATAAAGCGAGCAACTTTAGTGTTCAGCAATAGATAGTGGCAATGCCAGACATTAGGGGAATTTTGAGGTCTAAAATGGGCCTCCTAAGAAATATGTACAAGCAAAATAAACTTTATAAGAACCAATAGGATTCAAGATGATGATGTTAACCATGGGGGTTGATTCACCATTTTTGGAGTAAAAAGGTAAAAATATTAAAATATAATAAAATAATAAAACTACTTTTTAACTTGTCTTTTCAACTTATCTCCCTAAGGTTTTACTTGAATTTCCAACGGGAGTACTAGTTGGATGCAGAATTTAATTCCTCATCCAAGGAGTACCCATGTTGTATACTTTTGATGGGCCCTGCTAGATGAAAAATGAGAATACATGAAAAAATGTGATTGCAATCACATTTTTCATGTATTTCTCATTTTTCGTGTAGTAGGGATGATCAAATGTATACAACATAGATACTCCTTCGATGAGGAATCAAATTTTACATCCAATGAGTGTTTTCGATCGAGATCTAAGTAAACACATAGGGAGATAAGTTGAAAAAACGAGTTGAAAAAATAGTTTTTTTCTTTTCTTTTCTTTTTCCCTCTAAAATTTGATGGTGTAATCTAATCTTATTTTATTATTTCTACGATTATTTTATAATTTCCTTAGGAGGCCCATTTTAGACCTCAAAATTCCCCTAATGAAAGGTTTCTAAAGGCAAGATTGAAGTCCCAAGGCAATGTTGTGTAGTCTAATGTGAGTTGCAAGATCCAGTGCTGGTTATAGGATATAGTTACAGACGTTAGTGTGAGTAGCAGGGATTAAGTCAGGTTAATTTTCTGGAAGGAGGATATATCCCAGTATATAGTTCTCTATTTAATTTGAGCTTCACAAAGATGGTCACAACATGACTTAGCTATCAGGACAAGTTGAACAAAGCCTCCAAATTTGGCATTTGTAGGGCTAGGAAGCAATCCCTTTTGGATGAGCATGATCTGAAGGAGTTTGATATGACGATTATATTTATATTGATAAATCCCATCTAACTACATGATTACAAGAGGGGTATGGCTAAGAAAAATAGGATGGTATTAGACTAATTTTGGGATCAAATTGTCATGCATATTACAGTTAAAAACATAACAAAGGAAATGTAGAACACCATCAATAAGTTGTATCGCAATCCATCTGAGAATCGGAAAATGATTCTCGAGGAGAAGCTGAGAATGATCAAAATGAAAAAGGTTTAGAAGGTTAAATCCTATCTCACATGGATTCGGGTTGTTAGAGATGATCTTGCAGCTCTTGGAGAGAATCCATTAGATAGTGAGTTAGTCTGCACAACACTCAATTGGTTCACCAAGAATTAGTGTACATTCATTCAAGTGATTTATGGGTGAGACACGCTTCGTAGTTGGAAGTTCCTATGCATTAAATTTTACTGAGGAGTTTGAGCTAAGGCTCAATATCAAAGAGGGTACTACTAGCAGCATTGGTAAGGGACTGAAGATAGATAAGGAGGAGGGGAATGTAGCCCTTTCAAGAAATGGAAAAGCGAAGAAGGGTCCCATTCATGGACAAGACTGAAAGGGAGAAAATAAGAAAAAGGTCTTGTCGAAGATCAAGTGCTTTGGATGTGGTGAGTTTGGTCACTACGTCACCCAATGTTTGGAGAGGAAAAGGAAAAGAAGGGGAGGCAAACAAAAATTTCAACAAATATTAATGACTTGACCACCAGGTTAGAGGATGTGTTTGATATGTTTTCCACATTATTCTTAGATGGAAGTGGAGTATGATGCTCCATGATAGGATTTGTGGGAGGAGAAATAGGAAGTATGGATCTATCGAAGGAGGGCTTCATTAGTAGATTAGATCCAGTTGTTTTATATTCTTCACATGGGTCGATACCTTTTCTACGGGGAACCCACAGTAGTAGAATAGCAAGAGTATTGAGGTGTTAGCTAGGCATAGTCATATACTTGAAAGACAATGTAGAGCTAGGGTGGTGCATTCAGAGACTCAAGGGACAATTGCAGTGACACAGTATATCAGTGATAGTTTGAGACTCAGAGGGAGTTGCCTTATGGAAGCTCAATCTTTAGGATCTGAGAGATCAATACACACAAGTGCATTGGTTTTAGTAGTGTAGAGGCATTAGGAATGTGAGATAAAGTATGTGTAGTAGCATAGTGGACAATGACTATTTTCTTCATAGTGATTTCCAGTGACAGATAGTCATTTCAGCTTAAATATTGGAAGGAAGGAGGTATCATAGATGTTAGACATCAACAGCGTGGATTAGGTCATTTACTTAATAGAATAGATGGGTATAGTGGAGAACACCTTCCTTGCTAAGAGGGAGCCATTAGAGAAATTTTGAGGTCTCAAATGCACGCCGTAAGGAATATTATAAAATAATAGTGGAAATAATAAAATAGGATTAAATTACATCATCAAATTTTAGAGGGAAAAAATTAAGAAACCACATTTTCAACTTGTATTTTCAAATTATCTCCCTATGGTTTTACTCAAATTTCGAGTGGGAACACTCAGTGGATGTAGAATTGGAATTCCTCATCCAAGGAGTACCCATGTTACATACTTACGATATACCCTTCTATAGGAAAAATGAGAAATACATGAAAAACTGTGATTGCAACCGTTTTTTTCATATAGCAGGGTCCATCAAAAGTATGAAACATGGATACTACTTGGATGAGGAATTAAATTATGCATCCAGTGAGTGATCCCTCTTGAAACTTGAGTAAAACCATAGGAAGATAAGTTGAAAATATGAGTTCAAAAAGTAGTCTTTTTATTTAGTCTTTTTAATTTTTACTCAAAAAATGGTAAATCATCCCCCGTGGTTGACATCATCATATTCAATCCTATTCGTTCTTATAAAGTTTATTTTGGTTGTACATTTTTGTTTTGAGGCCCATTTTTTACCTCAAAATTTCTCTAATGATTTGGTAGCAGTGAGCAGGTGTTGTAGTCTCAAATGATGTCTAAGAGGCTAAGGAACATGAGATCTCCAAAATCCAGAATATGTTTCATTAGATAAGACTTAAAAATTCCTTAATTAAATTAATTATCTAATAATTTAATTACTTCCCAATTTTAACTTAGGGAAGTTGGTTAATTAAATTTAATTAATTAAGATAATTTGATTTTTCTCTAGAGACTTCTATTGGAGTTAAAGTAATCTAAGCCATAGTTTGGGATTAGAACTTCGTCGTTGGTTGCTCAATAGAAGACTATAAGAGAAATTTGAGGTTTTGGAGAAGTGGCATCAAAGAAGATCAAAGTTGACCAGTTCAAATACCCAGTTGTAGGTATTTAGCAAGGGTGCATTTGAAGATAGTGAAAGAATCAAAGCGAGTGATCAATAAAGATTTGGAAGAAGAGATTTTGGAAGAATATTTTCTCAGTATTTCTAGTGTTCGAGAGATAGGAAAGAGGGAGATAGAATTATTTGCAAAGGATTTCATACACAACTGTTATAGCTCTAAATATCACCCTTGGTATTTGTGATGTTTGGTTTATGGCCTAGGGCAACCCCTCCTTCCAGACTTGGTCCAAATATTTTAAAAACAGTGTTTTACTCCCTGTATGCTACTTTTCCCTGTGATAAAAGCATGTACACACAGGTTAATCTATACCCAACCTACATATACGTGTTAAAACACTTAAAAAAATTAAATTTCTTTAACTATGGGCAGATTTCATGGGTTTTACCTATAGATTACCTCCTAGTGCCCGTGGTCCAACTATTTCCCAACTGTTTCCCAACTAAAAAAATAATTGCGAGAAGTATAAATAGACTTCTATGGGAAGGTCTTAAGGAGGAGAAGAGATAAAATTACTATACTGAGATTATCCCTTGACCGAGTCTGAAGTATCCCTGTCCTTCAAGCACTTCCCCAGGTTTAGGAAACCCTTGTTTCCTTGAGTGTTGATATTCTCCCACTTGCTTGAGATATCATGGTATTGGTTATGGAAGGAAGCTATTGAAGACTGGGACTGGACAGATCTGGAGGATGGTTCCACTTGGAGCTAGAAGAAGAAGACTCGGGTGAATTCTCTCCGTATTGGTTATAGCTTTCTACAATAAAAAGAAACATTGTCTTGTTCTTGAGATTAACTTTGTTTATGCTTCAAATACTGTTATAATTCATGTATGAATGTCATTTTGATGTATAACTAATCATCTTGATTATATGATATAAAGTTGATTTCATTAAAATGCTTTATCTATATGATGCTATGTATGTTCGGATTGGCTAATTTGCAAATTCGAAGATCATCAGGAGTCGCAGAGGGTCTGAACCCTACTGGAACTACCCAAATGAAGGACATATGGGTATGGTCTCTATCACATAGTTTGTTTATATAAGCATGTTGCTTGAGTTGTATGAGTGTTTTTTACTGTAGTTTTCTCTTGCTCTGTTGGGGTTTCAACCCAAAGCCCTAGGGTACTTATTCCCGTAACAGAATTGGCAACTCCACTGGGGATAACAATCTTGTTATTCCTAGTTTGGGTTGTTCAATGTCAATCAGGGCTCAGTTCTTGGTTAGCTTATTGTGACAATATTGTTTGGTCCAGTAGAATCTCAAACCTTAAGTCTGATCTTTTTGATATGGCTTCATTTTTTATTTTTCTTGCAAAGCTTTGTATACACACTTTTCTGTATTTACAGTAGTGTACACACGCTCATTTCTGTGAATTCAACCCGCATATACATGAGTTTCCTTTGTCACAAGCGCGTGTACACTCCTCTATGCTTGAACACAGTCACGTATACCAGTTTTTGCATGCTTTTTTCAAATCTTTCTGCCCAGAAAGATTTGTTTCTTGGTCTATTTGGTTTTTGAGTGGTCAGTTTCTATCTTTAGAATTTAATTATTCAGTGAGCTTACTATTTTGAATTCTCTTCTGCTTTGAAACTTTTTTGGCCTAGGTTTGCTTTTGATTGAGTTTTATGATTTTTGTTTGGACACACAAGACATCTTATAGAGGTTCTTGATTGTTCTAGTTCTCTGGAACATTAGATTGTTTTCAATATTTGTGTCAAGCTTGATTATTGGTCTACTTGCTTTTTGAAAGTTTCTTTTTGATGAATTTGAAAGTTTTTATTTCCTGACTTCTTGGTCAATTTCTCAAAGATCTTTGCTACTGTTTCGGTTGATTAGTACAATTTGAAGCCCTTTTTGTTCAAGTTTTCCTTCATTGTCGAATTTGTAACTTGCAAAGTTTCCTTGTGATCTTCTTTCAGTCTTTGAGTCTTTGGTGGTGTTAGCCTCCTGCTGCAGCAGATTACTCATATTTCATGATTGACATTTTACATGCCAAATATGTCATACTTTGCAGGCTGCAATGCTCCATATTTGCTAAACAATCACCAAGCAAATAAGGCTACTCAGAGTTCATCTAACTACTTTCGAATTTTGAAAAGTCATTCTAGTTTTGTAGAATTTTCAGCTAAAGGGAGGTCCAAACAGCTTAATCTTGGTCTCCCTAGGTTTCAATTTCCTGTTTTAGAATATAGAGAACGAAAATCTATCCAAACAGCTTAATCTTGGCAGATTCTTAGATAGGTAGAGAATCAAAGGAGCCCAACTGCTTAAGGCCCTTGGAAGAAATAAGTGTAGATGTAGAATAGGAAGACATAAAAAAAAAAGTTGAAAAGCTGGGTCTGCAAGTCCAAAGTGCACCCAAACCAAAAAGAAGAAAAAATGTTAGGTAAGTAGGCTGGGTAGGTAATTTTGAGGTTGCAGAAGGTTTATCTGTGATTAATTCCACATTTTCAAGTGTTACACTCATACACATCACAGTCAGCAGACAGCTCCCATTTGGAGGACTTCAAGCGAGGCATGACTAACTCCCTCTTCTTCCTCTTCCCTAAAATCACTTACTAACTTCCCCTAAAGAGGTCAAGATCTACTTGATACCTCTTAGTTTCATCATTTTCCATGTCATTAACCTTGTTAAAGATCTGCTTTACTCAAGGAGGCTCCACACTTTCTCTACAAAGTTCTATCTCCCCTTCACAGCCTAAGATCTTTGAAACTTAGCGCTTTCTGGTCATTTTAATATTAACTACTGACATTATTATTTAGCTCCCTATATATTTCCCTTCCCCCTATTTAAAAACCATGTTAATAGCTCCCCTATGTAAATATCCCCTCCCCCTGGTTGAAATATAACCATAAACATCCCTTGGGAATTACTAGGTCATCTCGACCTTAGTAAGAGCCCCATCACTGCATAAATTTCCCCTTCCCTAGTGTTTGGACTCCTTCCAAAACACGAAGAAACCCTCTCCAAAGGCAAACCCCCCCGCGCATTTTCTTTGGAATGTATTAATATTTGGTTAATAAATAACTATCGCGCCAAAACCCATTAACCCATTTCCTAAAGTCTAAACCCACCCGCACCGCGAAAAATTAAAAAACTAATGTGCGCGCTGTTTCACTAAGCCTCGCGCACCTTCTTCGCCCGTCCACCGTCCGATTGCCTCCCCCAGATCTGACGGCTGATATCCATATCTGGCGCCCTTTTGTGTGGGCACATTAGCACCCGATGTCCGACGGTTTTACTGTCGTACACCGGGACATCTGGCGCGTTCCCATTGCATCGGGCCGCCCTTGACAGAAACCGCTTCCGTATCAAAAGCGGTCCGATGCCCTGCCAAAACCGCCTTCCCCCCATGTAACAGGAGCGCTGCGTCATCACACCACGTCGGCTCCACCTCACCCCTTCCTACCTGCGCCTGGCCCACGCCACCTGCCACCGTGTCCCGCCGCGTCATCACCCCGCCGTACTGCCACATCACCCTGCTGACGTCAGTATGCTGAGGTCACATCCGTACCAGAGGACCCCACTGCTGAAGTCATGCTGACGTCATCCATCGTACAGCTGACGTCATGCTGACGTCAGCAGCCAAAATCGGAAAAAACGTGCAAGCGCAAAAGTCAAGCTTCGGAGCTCCGGAATGAAAAACAGAGGCATGTTTCGATGCGCAAATGAGCCATATTGGAGAATCTTTAGGGAATATTTTGATTCCTCGGCCTTTTTCGCACCGAAAAGGCTCGAAAAAGCCCGATTTTGCCAATTTAAGCATATTTGAAGATAGAGAGAGACCAGGATCAGAGGTTAAAGAGTATCAGATCAAATATGCAGCTGGAAAGCATGTCAAAGAGTATCAGAGTAGCGGTGAAGCGTATCAGAGGAGGTTTTCTCAGGGCTCGAGGAAAATCCAGCATTAAAAGGAAAGCCCTGAAAGTCAAGGAATAGTTGAGGACGCATTGAAAGCTCATTAGCACCAATGACTGCACATTAAACTCACAGAAGATTAGTGGACCAGAACTCAATGCACAGTTATGACAGAACCATTGCACCAAGCAACAGAGGACATCAAATTAACTTAATTTTGATCCAGCTGCCACTGGCGCAACCCAAAAAGACTTGATTACATTTAATTGCAGCATAAGTTAGGTTTAGAAAGCCTTTTTTCTGCAGACCTATTTAGGTCGGTTGTAATAAATGACTTTAGATATTTTGCTTATATATACCACCCTGAAGAATGGAGTAGGGGTTGGTTGGTTGGTTGCTTGTTTGTTCTTTGTTAGTTTGATATTTTTGAGCAGAGACTCGCACTGTAAATGTGGTACTTTCTATAATCAAAGACTGCTGAAAGCATGGATTCTGAAACTGTCTGATGTGTTTAACTGGTCGAGAAGTGACTATGGGATTCCTGTGCTTTGACATGGTTCAATAAGTGTTTCTTTAACTCTGTTTAGTTTTTATGTTTATGTTATCATCAATCCACCATCTAAATTTCAGAAAAGAAGAATAGTTTAGGATTTTCTTGGCTGCACCCTAGGCTCAATTTTCTGCAATTTCTCTATGTTTTCATCAGGAATAGTTATGAGCATGTATACTTAAATGATCTTGTTTACGCTACTTCTTTCACATATGAATATTTGTTTAGGAATTCTTAACTGCTCCTAGATAACCATTCATTCACTTCTCCTCCCTGTCAGTTGGTGAAAGATTCTTGATTTCCATTCATCACTGATTATCATTCCATCTCTTCAGCAAGCTGGTAATTGTCTCATGTGTAGCTATCCCGCTCCATAATCCTCTTGTGACCAAGAAAACGTAGCAGCAAGCCTTAATCCATGACTCCATGCCCAATGGTTTGA